>ML217848.1:10948-28658 GCA_004785975.1 Popillia japonica
TAACGGACAAGATCCAAAAATTCAACTGTATGTATGTATGTATGTATGTGGATATAAATATTTATTTAAATAAATACAAAAATACCTAAATTAAAAACAACAAAATTCAATAATCCTCATACAATATCAAAAACATCTCATGACGGTCTGGAATAGCTTTCCAGCAGTGGGGAGCTTACTCGAAATTTCTACAATTCGCCGCGGCAATATCTCCATCAGCAACAGCGACACGAAAACAATACAAATATAAAAATAGAGTCACCTATCGAGTAAAGCGTCAGTTGTTCGTGGCCAGCAGGTTCGCCGCGAAGAATTATAAAATACCAAACGCGACTCACACACAAATCCTTCCACAGAGCGTACAGAAGCAAAGACCCACTCCAGTGAAAGTGTTTATCAAAGACAACGTACACATATACGACTACAACCAAGTCGTTTGTTGTTTCATTGGATACCAAATGTGTGAGGGCACATGCGCACTTGACAAAACCAAAGTGGTATAAATATAAAGCAAGACGAAGAACACTTCTTGGCTAGTGCTTGAAGGTTCAGCATGGCTACGAAGACACTTTGGCTGTGTTGTTTTCTACTTCTTGGGTTGGGTAAGTTTTGATTTTTACTTTTTTTCTCTTTCTACTTTCATTCTCTGGAATAATTGGGAGAATTTTTGGAAAAATTATTAAATTACTACAAATTAAAGAATGAAATTTCCTGTTATCCATATGCTTAGATTCACTGTAGAAATCCTTTCACCGGAAAAGAATAATACGCTAGATTTTAATTTCACTTTGATTGATTAAATGGATTAAATAAGTTTATAATTTTTCCAACCAATCCCACAATAATTATAAAATTCCTTTTTATCACATAAAATCAAGGTTTTCTTTATTATAAAAAAAATATCTCCGCATATCGGGCGCAAGAAGAAAATATATAACCGAGTCAAGGTCAACCAGTACCTTAGTAAAATCGAAAGTTAATTTAACATTAATGACGCTGAAAAATATATCGTGGTAATGCCCGTTAATCGTTATATTAAGATTTTCTTTTTGACATTCATGGAATAATGCCTTGCGGCTGAATACATACTGAACAACAAGGTGCGACAAAGTGAAGAACATTGGCTTCGTATAACGGACCTGCAGTGCTAATCGTGTGAAATTTTCTTATTACGGAATGTACGAGTTTCTTTCGCAAAAGAGACAAAGAATTAAATTGATCAAATATTCAGCAAGTATCGTTAGAATCTTAAGTAATTCTGAACATATAAGATGTTTATTTTCATTATGAAATCTATAATAAATTAACAATGTGACGCATACGCATCGCTAGAAAAAAATATGGAAATTTTATTAGCGCTTATATAAGCTTCGCGCAAGAATTCAGATTTTTTTAAGAACTCATCGTTGGTTAATTAATTCTTAATATTTAAATATAATATACACCGTTGTTCACAGAAATATGGGCGCCTTTATAGTATAATAATAAAAACTACCTGTAATGACACTTAAAATTGTTAGTTTTAGGTTATATTGCAAATGTCAAGGACTGTCAAATTTTTAGGTTAAGCAGTTTCGAACAATGACCGCGTATTTAATGACAGTTTTGTTTTTTTTTATGTTGCACACCGGACGTATATAAAAACTGACAAAATTTTAAATTTATGACTTAAATAGCTTACACCTTGGTTTGGCGTTTGACTTTAAGATAACAACAGACTTTCCTAATACCGCGACATCAAACGTCACTGATTGGCGTGAGTAATTATAACAAAACCTTTGTATAATCTGAAGATAGCAATATATTTTTTGAATGTATCCAAATAATTGATTAATCTAACCTAATGTTCAATTTATTATAAATATCCAGAAAACGAATGAAATAAACTCCATACCCCATAAACTAGAAACTTTAATGAAAAGCCGCAGAAAATATTTTATTTTGTATACGTAAGATATGCATCATTGCAACCTTTTAAAGACAACTCTTGCTTAAGAGTATGAAATAGAGAAAGCTCTAACTATAATTTGTTATTATTACAGTTATTAAAATAAAACACTAAGAGTTGCTTTGTTTCAACAAATGTACGCGATTGCAGTTGTCAAAAGTAACATCTTATGATGCAATAGGTCATGACATCCAATAAACAACGAGAAACTATTGAAAGATATAATTAGCACTGTATGTTCTAGAATCTCATTATTGCCTTTCTTGTAACTGCATCCGCAGACCCAACTTATTTTGAAGTAGGATATCACTTATATACATATACATATGTATATCGACCACTGCAACCTCATTTGATTTTTGGTGATATATGTACATAGATGACCATGTATAATGATCATTCATTGATCTTGCCTAGCTACTGTATATTCTGACATTGACTTCAATAATAGTAAAATCTATAATGTTTCATAATTGCTGGCTAATAATAGAGGCCAAGAGGTTATTTCTTGGAATTTCAAATGTTATGTTCTTTTGTTTTTTCTTTTTTCTAAATATTCTTGTGATGACTAATTATGGAAGATAGCAATTCATTTTTTAATGCATCGAAACAATTAAAGACATTATTCATTTTCTTACAGAATTTCTATTGTTTTTGGGCTCAAATTCCTGATCCATTTTCTAAAAAACAATTAGCAATCAATTTTGAACAAATAATCATTTGAGTACCAATTTTGTTTTTACTTTTTTACTCACATTTTTCAAAGATCTAATATGGCTATTGGTTTAATGTATCAATATGTTACGAACGTTTATCAAACAAATAATTGAAAATTTCTCTTACAATTAGTATAGTTCCAGGGTACCAGGGTTTCCACGGCCTAGCGGGACATAGGGGGATACATACAATCAGTTTTCGGTGAGTATTATCTCTCTAATGCTACTTCACCCAAATTTAAATGCTAAATATTATAACTGGGCTAACAATATGCACATTTCCACAACCATAATACAAAGAAAGGCATTTCAATAAAGCCAAAAAATTATTATTTTTAAATCTATTACACGTGAATTTCTAATAAGGTTGTTACGGACTGTTTAGGGTTCAAATCTCTACAGGTCAATTTTGTTTTTTTTATTTTTTTTATCTTCAACAACGATGATTTTTACAATAACAAAAATGATCGAGTGCTATTATGTGTTTCGCTTTTCAATTAAAAATAAAAAAAAATCTTGATCTGTCGGGATTCGAACCCTAAACAATTCGTGCATTGCGTTATTAAGTCGTTGTGTCAACTTCTGCGCCATGGCCGCTTACAGTCCTGTCACATGTTAACAGATGCAATAGATTTAAAAATAATAATTTTTTGTCTTTATTAAAATGATTATCTTTGTACTATGGTTGAGGAAATGTTCATCGTTAGCCCAATTATAATATATGGCATTTAAATTTGGCTGAAGTAGTATTAGGGAGATAATATTGAAAACCGATTGTATGTATTTCCTTATGTCCCACTTGGCCGTGGAAACCCTGTATACATGATCCAGTCAATAACAGGGATGCCAAGTGCAGTCCTAAAATTAACAGCCGCTGAAATGGAGTTCAGCCTCAGTGGAGTTCAATTATTTCAAAATTAATCAAAAATGATTAATTAATATAAATATAGAGTTTCAGTTGCAAAATAGTCCAAATATATTTTTAAAAATTACAAAGCAGACTACATATTTCAGAAATAATGGTGCAATGTAGAGACACCCTTGCATACACAGAGACACTTTAAAGTCACACAAGTGTTCAAAAATATAAATGTGCACAGATTGTTTCAGTTGCATTGGTTTTGACATTTTGCGAAAACCAATAAAATATTTTTAAAAGCTTATACGGTTTCAAAACTGTGTAGCTACCTTTGAATATGCCAGTAGGTATACAGTAATGGGTTCCAATTAGGCGCTATAGAAAAACTAACTAACTTAAAAACTGGGATTTTGCTAATATATTGCTGCATTAAATTTGATAGTATACTGCATACGGTGATTTTTGTTACAAAATGAGAAATAAGTGACTCAATACTATCACCGTTTCTTTTTAAATAATCTAGGTTTAATATTTTTGTCTGATTTGACGTGTATAGTGAGTTTTTTATTTTATTTTTATACAAAACCCAAATAAAACGTTATTTGTATTATTTTTGTAGAATGCTGGATATACACTCAATAGTTTTCCAATTATTTAGAAATAATTCTATACTTCAATTGTTCGCTGTAGTTGGCTAAGCCAAATAAATATAATTTTTTTTTTATTTTTTCACAGGGTACGACAAAACACAATTAGAAGGTTTTTTTTTTAATAAGACGCTCGTTATTTTATACATAGATTTTGCAGAATTCTGTAGATACTCTAAACAGTTTTCTAAATATTTAGAAATAAATCTATACTTCAATTTTTCGCTGCAGTTGGCTATGCCAAACAAATTATTCTACATTAATATCAAAATAATGAGAAATTTCTAGTGATTTTTTTGAAATAACGGTCTTTTTTTAATTTTTATACAAGGTAAGACAAAAATCAAGCAAAAGTTTTTTTATAGGACACTTTATATTTTATAATTCTGTAAAACTTTGTGTGTGCATATATGACGCTCAATATTTATAAATAATTCTAAACATAAATAATCACTGCGTTGGCCATGCCAAACAAATTATTATACATTTATGTTAAAATAATGTTTAGTGATTTTCTGAGATAACATATTTTTTTTTTATAAGACGCTTTAAATTTTATAATTCTGTAAAATTCTGTGTGCAGATATACTTACACTAAATAGTTTGCGAAATATTTATAAATAATTCTAAACTTCAAATATTCGCCATAGTTGCCACACAAATTATTCTACATTAATGTCAAAATAGTAAAAATCCAGTAATTCAATGTACTACATTATTTGTATCATCCTTATCCGAATGCGTCAATAAAAAGCAGGCCCTATTTGCAATTGCCAGTTTAAACAATTACAAAAAATCGTATAACAAATATTATTAAATATATTCCAAACTACATGCACCAAACACTTCATTACTATCTTTACTATAGTACTGCCAGTTGTCTGCCGAATTTGGTTTGGATTCATTATCTAAAAAGTAAATAGATCGCTCAGCTGCGCTAAGTGAGTACTTTGCCCTAGTTGAAAAATAAAATCTTTAATAACAGAAGTAAGCTATTACTGAGTATGTAATTTTGGATATTGGTAGTAGCCACCATGAATAATTGAATTATAAATGAGGATTTTTTAGTTCCCTTAGCTGCTGTACAACATTATTCAATGTTAAATGATATCGAAGGCTTCCACGACCCGAGTCCCTATTATTTCGGGTGTTGACCGTGTCACGGTTTTACGACATATATACAGTACAAATAAATACACAAGATATACAATATCAAACTGACCTTTTGACATTGCCCACCCACCAGAAGGCTGTCGCCTCAAGCGTGGTTTACACGTTGAGTTACCGTGACCTTCTAGTACCCCCAAGACACCCCTTGCTCCTGAAGAATCCGCCTATATTAGTAGTGAAACGTCGAGTTTTATATTGTATATCTTGTACATTTATTTGTATGTACTGTATATGCAAACCCTGAAACCTTCAATATTATTCAATGTCACTAATATTTGAATGGTATTTATTTCCCTTGATAATGCTCCTTTTTAAAAATATACACCCGCCTAAAGTTAATAATTGTTCACTATATACATAATTGTCATTTACATTTTAAGTCTAAAGGAAATTACACTAGATGTTGTAAACCAATGTGTTTTATGTAATATCTTTCTCAACAAATTTATATATAAAAAATATGCAATTCTTACTTGTTCGACCGACACATATGTACATACATTGCTTTCTCTACAAAAAATATTTACAAAACATTCATACCCATGAACTTAGCAATAACTATTTCGTTCAGACCATACAAGGCCATACAACTTTTGAAAATTACTGTACATTATTCAACGTTAATTAAACAACATAACACCGTACTGTTATTCTAACAGTAAATCATCTGTCACTATGATTATTTCATCAATAATAACTAATGATATGATACGTGTGTCGCATTGCATGGATAAACCTGATGAATATTTATAATATCGACGCGCTACTATATTCATCGACCTTTAAAGAGAAAATACGAGATCTCGATATTACCATAGATAGAACCGAGAATATAAAATTCGATTCGACCTTTAAAAATGTGTAGAAAATGTTATCTTCCTCTTGCTTTTCACAATACGCCATAAAATATCCTGTTTCGAACAAGAGAAATGTAATGAAATAAAAGGATGTGTAAAATATGTATATACACACATATCTGCACATTCCAATTCACCGATATACATACATACGTGTGTACCTACATTCATTGTCGCCTGTAAAATATGAAGAAGTAAAAGTTACAATACTGGTTTTCGATTTCAGCTTTCGTTTTGGATTCTTTTCGTTAACCGAATTTGTATCATTGTTGTGTGTGTTAGTATTTGTTATTGCTAGAAATTGAATCTCCTTATAATAATATGTAATAATAACTAAATTAAAATTCAGGAAAACCAGCATAGAAATTCGGGTCGTGAACAGTAAAGCCTTCGATATCATTGGAAGGAAAATATTGTTTAATAATATTATAGCTTTAGGTACCTATATGTAGATAGAAATCAAACTGCAGCATTTTTACTAAATACATTTTTTTTACTCTTTACACATTGCGCTAATGCTTCCATTATAAACCTGTTTGGTTAACCTGCACTTTCGTTTGCCCTCAATTTTTTACGAATGTTTTTAATCTTGTTAAATAAACGATAATAAAATTAGTACATTTCAAATTTCAAGCCAAGATATGAAATGTCATATAAATTTTAATAAGCTGCTTTTCTCCAATTTCATAATTTTCCCAATATTGACAGATTAAGACATTATTCTAAGTAAATTATGTCCAATATTCGTGATCAATTTATAGGCGATATCTTCATTTAAAAATCTTTTTTTCAAACGATATCTAATCGTTTGAAAAATTCAGCTTTCCAAATATATAAATATGATGACAGAATAGGTTCAAGATTATAAAATAGTAAATTTATTTTATAGCTTCGTTCTTCGGGCTCCAGAAACATAACCTCAATTTAAGATTTGTTATGGGAAACTACTTTCTCAAATTAGAATACAATGCAGTATTGATTGAATTTTTGTTTGCTGCCAAAAAAAAACTGAATCTGGTGATTTTTGACCTCTTTATTTAAAGTAACAGTTTTACAGCCTAAAAAATTTTATAGGTACTTATCGACAAAAACAACTATTGACGCTACCACACCTATCAAGAATCACTACAATGTAGATTCCTTTGGCAACAACCAGGTTCTAATTGTAAGCCGAAAAAGATTTTGGCTCAAATGTCAAAACTAAATGTCTTTTTGTCACAGTAAGAGAATAGAAGCAACAATCGCAATAGTTTGAATCTAACGCATGAAATGTAGTAGCACCAAGGTTCCACATCTGTCAAACAATAGTTACTCACATTACAAGATACAAAACTGATTTATTCCCAGTGAAGAAGTACTACTTGAATAATCAAGGTGAAACCGAAGACTTTCGTGCTTTGATATCATGTAAAACATACCTTTTTTGCTGCTGTTACTACATAGGTTCTTTTGGCAATACGCACACTCACTACTTTACTACTTTTAATAATTTAAAATAAAAAAAAAACATGAGAAAACCTAAAAACTCAAAAACTGTTACAATTACAACATCTCTATTACCGATGCTAACCTATCAATGGGGTTAATTTATGGCGCGTAATTTAAGTATTTCAAGCTAGCTAATTCTAACATTCTTTAGTGTTATGTCAAATTTTTATAAAGTACTTTGACATTTCAAGTAAATGTTGCAGCTTCAAACGTATTTACGTACAATCAGAAGCAACAAACAAATTCCTGCTTTCTAAACTCTGCTTTATTTATGTAATAGTGTCATTAGTGTCAATGTCAATATGTACTACAAAAAATCAATTTGAATACTGCAAAGTTAACGGAAAACCTATCACAGCATCCCAAGTAATCATATGACCAAAGTCGGTCAAATTTAACTTTTGTAGCTGAGCGATTACTGTAAACGCAGCATACACAGATACAGGAATGCCGACGCGCATATTATGCGTACGTCATTGCGAAGCATTAAAACCAGCAATTTTATTTAACCTCTCTTGAAATAAATTTCAAATGTAATTTGCTCGCACTGACGTCATGCGTGGCTTTGACAATATTTGGTTTTGGAACGAGCATATTCTACCTGTATTTGTGTATCCTGTGTAAAAGTGTAAACGTCAAAGATTTTAATAGCATTGTTACACTTGGTTACACTGAACGGTGCTTCTCTCCGCTTCGTTTTGAACCCTTTAGATCAATAAAATAATACAATGTTTCGTTAACAACTTATTATGACTAGTAGAGCAGAAACAGAAACTTCGTCTTCAATTTTATAGGTTATGTTTTATCATGAAGCGCTGTATTCATCGAATACAAAGCTGACAATATTATATACGGAAAACTACTGCTGTACTAAACGGCTGATCTAAACGGCTTTTGCAGAGCCACTAAAGAGGAATTATTTCCAATGTCAAATGCGTTTATCAAGAGTTGCAGATTATAAAATATAATTATATGCTTGTAATTGTAATCTAACCTCAAAATTTATAGAGATTTTAAACAAGTCAAGACTGAGCGGTTCCAAATTTGAAGTAGTATACCTATGTACGCATAGATGACGCATAAATACAGAAGATTAATTGGCAACAGCACGTAACAATTTGCTTCTGTTGACTAAATCAGATCATTTCAGAAGGCTGGCGTATTTGTTGCGGAAAATGCAGAGTGTATAATACGAATGTCGATAGAATATGTAGTTATTTACGACCCAAGTACGGAAAAACATATTTCGCGAATGAGAGGTCAGTTTAAGTAAACGTTTCACGCACGACGTTTGTACAAAATGTTTTGTATGAATACTTTAAACTTTAATAATACTTACTGTCAAACACGTTATGATGGCAAGGACTGCGGGCTTGGATATCACGGGTAATTCCGGTAACTCCAAACACCATAAATTTTAAATAATTCGGGACACGTGTTTAGATCATGTTTAAATGACACATGGGTCATGTCATCATTCTCTACCGACAAAATAAATATTTTTATAACTAACTTAGGCCTGTATTACACGGTCAAAGTGCATTAAAGTTTTCTCGTAAATGGACATCAAAGTTACATCTCAAAGTTTTACTTTGACAGCCACAAATTTAAAAATATAATTCAGAGCAGCCAACATACTTTTGATTTCACAGTTTATTTTATTGTTGACGTTAAGTTACGATTGAACAAATATTGTGTTGGCAGCAAGGCTTACGCATGCGAACAGCAGAACTTTGACCGACCTTGATAACAAAATTTGTTGCACTAACTATTTCTAACGTCAAAATAAAATTTGATGTGACGTAAGTCCTTCAAAGTGGTCATTTACACGAGGAATTTGAAGCGTCTTTGAACAACTTTGACGTAAAACTTTGATGCACTTTGACCGTGTAATACAGCCTTTAACAAACGTAGTACCCCGTACATACAGAGTGAGCAACCGGATGCGACCACCACGTGACCTCAAATTTTAAAACGACAACATTGTGAAGTTGGTAGTATGTACAAGATATGCTTCATTACCGATCTGTCAGATAGGTTTATAACTTAACCTTAAAACAGGAGATCGTATACTTCTACGTCTAAAGGATTATTTTTCTTTGTACATTTTTAATAATAATAATAATTAGGCAGACATCTATCTCTTATTCTTTTTTTTAATTAAGTACTTCAGAAATCCATGAAACTAATACCAGTTTTAATTTTTCTTTTGCAGCGTTCGCCCAAGACGAAGACGCAAGTGATGATCCAAGCACGGAAGAACTCTGCGAAAACAGGTCGGCAGATGAATATTTTCGCCTAACAACAGACGGCGATTGTAGAGATGTAGTAAGGTACGTTTTCACGCAACACCCGCCGCACTCGCCCGCCCCGTTCACTTCTCTTTAAAATCTCACAGCAAAAAACCGTCTCCGTATAGCCGCAGGACGACAAACAACGCTTTCTACGATATTTTCTAATTTACTTCCTTACAGGAATATTACTCGGGTATAATTCCACCGTCGACAAAACGCCTAATTGATCTTGCATTTTACAATAATGATTAGTTTATTATGTGTGCGAGTGATCGACGAGAGAATGAATGAAAAATTTTCCATTCCGATTCATGTCACAGGCCATGTCAAAAATACAATCAAAAATCATATAAAAAATGTAAAATTCAAAGGGATGTTGACCGTTCATCATCAATCGATTGCTTTTTTTTTTACTGTTGTTTGTTTTAACACTGTCTTTGTGTATTTAGGTGTGATAGTAACAGTGATACGGGTGTGACGAGGCTAGCATCAGTACGCTGCCCAGTAGGTTTAGCTTTCGACGTCGATCGACAGACCTGTGACTGGAAAACAAATGTTAAAAATTGCGATAAACTAGAGAGTAAGTGATACTGAAGGAACAGTGACCATATCTCAATTGTAAAATAGCTCCTTTTGCCCTGTTAAATATGTTAACATTGATGTAGCAACGATTTGACTTTGACAGCTGTCAATGTCAAGAGATTTCAAACATAGATATTAAGATTTAGAATCGATTATATGTGAATATTGTCTCAATTAACAATGTGTATATAGAATTAAACAGTTTAAATTTGTTATTAAGGTAATTTTGACAGGTTACATTAATGTATTCTAATGATATTATTTTCGATACAATTGGATACCATCACTGTTTCTTAATTCTAGAACATAATTATAATTAAGTCCAATTTTTGACCATTAGGTGTACTAGATCTGGTCTAAAACAAATCACATGTCCCAGTGGATTGGCGTTTGACATCGATAAACAAACTTGCGACTGGAAGGGTAAAGTCACAAACTGTGACAAACTTGAGAGTAAGTCGCACTTTTCAAAAAATCAATCAGTCAACAAGAAAAAAATTACAGCGCGGTGTATGGGAACGCCTGGAGTAGAGGTTTTTGATTGAATTATTGTATACACTTTACTATGGGTCTAATCGATATTTGGACGCGAGTAGTTTTTGAATTTTGGGTTATTAAGAGTTAGCTGGTGAAAATTTAAAAGTGTACATTTTTTATTTTGTTCGAATAAGATTTATTGGGATTGGATTTTCATCTCAAAATTTGACAAAAATAAAATAGCAGCATTTTAAAAAAGTTGAATTTTAGAATGCTGTTGCTTTCTTTATGTAGTTTGAAACAAATGACGATGAAGATTCTGGAAACGAAATGGTTCACGAAGTAGAAAGTAGATGGTTTTTATTCTGATCTTTTTCTCGCATTAATACCTGTATATCTAAGCTTTTCTATTACTGCATGTTCTTTCTATTTTTTTATGATAAGAGCTTTAAATTCTAACCTGGTGATGGTGAAAAAACTTGTATATATGTAGTATTTTATCTAAAATCTGTTTTACGTTCCTTTTTATATCTTTACTTTTGCTAACAAATATGTTATTAACAGAATTTACACATCTTGGTTTAGTTTTTAAATGTGCTCATTTAAAAATATGTAATAACATATTTGTCCGCGTTTGTATATATATGTATATGTCTAATATTTCTTAATTAATAATTTGTTCAGCATAAATTTTTTAATTACAAAACATCAGGTATTGAGTATATGGCGCCCTCAGTTGTCTATTCGAAGAACCACTGACGCTCAGCGTTTAAATGGAAATAATGCAGAGGGCAGCACTAGCGTAAAATGACAAAAAAACTAAAATATTTATATTTTTGTGTGGTATGATGGTTTATGACCCTTCAGGCGTGAGAAGTGATGTGATTAAATAACAAAGTTTACTAATATCCGCCTGTACTCAGTTTGTGGGCAACACAACTACAGAATAATTACAAAATAATACCAAATTACCTTCCATAAGTAACGTACACAAAAATGTCATGGAAGAGTTGCATACTGACAAACATTGCAATTACGCTCACGTGGCATTGGGTCGCTGATGAGATGGGCTGGCGGAAAGCTAATCGCAGTTGTGGTATCAGTTACTCACTGATAATAAAAGTCCAACATATAATCCCCCCATTCCAATACAAGGTGAGTTGAATGACACTCTCACGACTTTTTTGTCGACCTATACCTAATAGTCCAATCGATTCATATGAGATTGTGAGCTACAGGGAAGCCAAAGTTCTTTCTGGCTTTCCAAAAACCTTTCCGAGGCTCATAAAAAGTTGATTTCGGTTGCCAAAAAAACCTAAAAATTTCATCACGCAGCGTCCAGCACGAAAATTTGCAATAATTACAGTTCTCGGATTATATTCCAGACATTCAAAATTGTGGTTGTTTCAAGATTATGACCCCACATTTGTTAGATTACCAAAGAAGATGCTGTCTTTTTTTTAATGATGGGCCAAAATTACACTTCAAAGTCGAGTAATTTTAATTTCGTTCTTAAGAAACAACTGACTTTTTTCGTATTCTACTTAGTTGCCCACTTATCATCTTTGTAGGAGCAATATGGCTGGATGTCTTTAAAAATTAACGATATTTCTTTAATATCTTGCAGTACTTCAAAATCTAACAATTCTATATGATTATGATTTTTTAAAATCAGGCCATTGGTTTCTTTTTGGCCAAATATTTAGATTAATGGATCCTATTGATGATTTCTGGAATATTTTAGCGTTTTTGGTCTGTTTCTTCTTTGGATTTGTTTATCATTTCATCATTATCTGAAGGAAGAAAGCCTTCTTCAAATTTTTGTAACTTTCATTATTTTTCGTAGATTTTCTATTTGTGTGAAGATTCCTTGCGTTTACCTGGAGGAATAACTATCTGACATTTCTCAGTGAATATTGAAGTAAGCAGACTGACTATATTCTTGAAACACACACAGTGAGTGTGTGTTTCAACTCAGTAATGAGTGGTTCGCGTGAGATTGTGTTTGTCAGTTGTTCTAAAGTCAGCAATAACATTCACTGATGTTTTGTCTAATACTTCATTCAACGTTGCTCATAACAATTCCGTGAAACAGTAAGTTGCAATAGTAATAGATTTCTACCTCTAAAATATCATTTGGTGTTGTAACAGAGTTAATCGCCATTTGTAGGGAAGAAAATGAGTCAGCATGTAGGGGCTGAAGTGTTGCTCAAACTTAACTACTCAAAAAACGGGTTTACTTCAACCTCAGTCCCGCTTGAGCTTCTTCCGGAAATAATTGCCCTTGATTCTTGCATCTTGATTTGGTTATAAAAATTTGCGAATTACTTGAAGGACCGTCTCCTCCCCTCGTCCTCCCTCCATCACCCCACCCCGCGCTCAACCCTCCCTTCTCCCCCCTGCCCCATCGCCACTAACGATGTTGCTGTTCTATTGTAGAACTACCCCGACATAATACAAAGTTTTGCTATTTCCTTTTGTGAACGATGTCCAAGCATACCTACTCCTTCAAAGGTTTCTAGGAAATAACTCAATTCGACGAAGCCCTAACAAATGACGCTCAATACGACACATGCAGAAATAGACTTTCGACGTTTGATGCAATCAACTAATCTTATAGACAAAATTTAAAATAATGCTGAACAGGTTATTATTATTATCTATAATTTGTTATATTTTCTATACACTGTCGATAATTTTACATACAATAATACATTTATTTTTATTTACTTATACTTTCTTCAATTATATTTCATACTTTTTATCTTTTTTATTATTATTTTGTGACTAAAATACATTTTAATCTCTTTTCTCCATATATGATACAACTCCAAATATAATCTACTTTCTATGTAAAATTTTCGGACGCACTACACAGGAAGAAACACTTAAATGCAAGTACACTCGTGCATTGTACATATACTATTTTCTAATAACTTTTAATAATTTGTACATACTTAGCAAAATCGAAAAACGCCAATCAACATTATTTTACACCTATTTATAATAGTAACAGTAACAACATAGTAGAAATAATATTTTAGTTGTAATAATAAAATAAAATGGCTTCGAAAATAGATTTTACCGCCCTTAGCAGATTATATGTCTTTCTCACATGTAACCGCATTACTTAACTATCTAGAACCACGTAAGGCTCTGCCGATATTCAAGACCGACGAACCTGTATGCCCCGATGGTAAACTATCATGCGGTAATGGGGAATGTATAGAGAAGGAACTCTTCTGCAATGGAAAACCAGATTGCAAGGATGAATCAGACGAAAACTCGTGCAGTAAGTTTAATAATTTTTGAGATTATCTGCTGATCAAAATTAACGCCTATTTAATTAATTTTCAGCCGTAGAAACAGATCCCAACAGAGCATTAGACTGCGATCAAACTCAGTGCGTCTTACCAGATTGCTTCTGCTCAGCGGACGGTACAAGAATCCCTGGCCAACTGGAGCCTGCTAATGTCCCGCAGATGATAACTCTCACCTTCAACGGCGCTGTCAATGTGGACAATATTGATTTATACGAAGAAGTGTTTAATGGGCAAAGAGCTAATCCTAACGGTTGTCAAATAAGAGGCACATTCTTCGTATCTCACAAATATTCTAATTACTCAGCTGTGCAAGATTTGCACAGGAAAGGACACGAAATTGGAGTATTTTCCATCACTCACAAAGACGATCCGGATTACTGGTCTAAAGGAAGTTACGATGATTGGTTGGCTGAGATGGCTGGTGATAGATTGATCATAGAACGTTTTGCAAACATCACAGATAGTTCAATTGTTGGTGTCAGAGCGCCTTACTTGAGAGTTGGCGGAAATAATCAATTCCAGATGATGACCGATCAATATTTCGTATATGATGCTTCCATAACAGCTTCTTTAGGTCGCGTCCCAATTTGGCCGTACACCTTATACTTCAGAATGCCACATAAATGCAACGGCAACGCCCACAATTGCCCCAGCAGGAGTCATCCAATTTGGGAAATGGTCATGAACGAATTAGATAGACGTGATGACCCAACCTTCGACGAATCCCTACCAGGTTGTCATATGGTCGATTCGTGCTCGAACATCCAATCTGGCGAACAATTCGGACGTCTCTTGAGACACAATTTCAATCGCCATTTCAACAGCAATCGCGCCCCGTTAGGTCTTAACTTCCACGCCTCTTGGTTAAAGAGCAAAAAGGAATATAAAGAGGAATTGATCAAATTTATCGAAGAAATGTTAGGAAGAAACGATGTCTATTTCGTGACGATGTTGCAAGTCGTACAATGGATGCAGAATCCGACAGAATTGAACGGTCTTAGAGATTTCCAGGAATGGAAGGAGAAATGTGACGTTAAGGGACAACCTTATTGTTCGCTTCCGAATTCGTGCCCCCTTACGACCAGGGAGCTTCCTGGCGAAACACTCCGTCTCTTCACATGTATGGAGTGTCCTAATACGTATCCATGGATCTTGGACCCTACAGGGGACGGATTCTCAGTTAGAAGATAATTTATTGAAGAAAAAAATTAAAAAAATCGAAAAATAGTCTCGAGCGTGCAGTGATAAACTTAAAAGACTTATTTTCCTTGTAAATAGCGATTAAATAAGTAATAATAATAAATTTCCTATTTTTTATACGTGTGTATCTTATCTACAGATAGAAGCACTTATTTAATTTCCGCAATTTTTTTTATAAAAATTAATGTATGTCCTTGCCTGGTGCAAATCGATTTAATGTTGTATACTCGAAGGAATTGCTGTCTTTTTTGTGTTATGTATATTTTTCGTCCACAAGCATTGTGTTAAATGTATAAATTTAGTTGTATTTTGTTATAAAAATAAATAAATTATATTAAAAAATAATCGGATGTTGTTTCTATGTGTTTTATTTCGTTTCTTTCGTCAGACATCGTTCACAGTAAAAGCCTGAAATTAAAAGAATATATTGAAACAGCATCTGAATGAAGTTAGTCACAATGTTAACTGTCACTTAAAGTAGTTTTGTTGTAAGTGCACATAAATGAGTTGCAACCGATTGGAAGTGATCAAATTGTTATTAAATGTAACTTTATATCGTACTTGTGGATCTTATTCTTCATCTATTACTTATTACGAAATTACCTAGCCACTACGAAATACACGTGGTTGTGAGGGGATGTCATAACAGCATAGCTTGCTAAACTGTTATCTACATTAAATAATTGCGTGTTTATTACACAATAAAGCTTTTAAAAAATTATTAATAAGACGCAGAACAGTACTAAGCCTAAGCTGATGTAATCTACACTTAATTGAATGTCAAAGATTACTTAGAACCGCTTTAACTCTGGTCACTAAGAATATGAATAATATCCATAAGAGTGTGTAAGTGCATTTAAATAAATACCCATAAAAGTTTATTAAACACTTTTTTTAATTGGCCACTTTCAAAAATGTCACTTTAATTCTTGTGCAATTTCTTCAAGTCACCACTATAAAATTCTAAACGAGACTGACTCTTTGGCAAGCAGCATTCGTCTGAAATATTTGGCAGTAATTACGTCATTTTATCCCACTTACTTACATGCATAAAATTACAGCTGCAAACATTTAGCGAATACCGCCTGAAGCTAAGTAGTAATAGTGAAAGATTGCCACAAAACAGAAATTTAAAGTTCATTTTAGGTGCCTACTAGCTGCAGATTGCTCAATCAATTATGATGTAAAAAATAGTAAGTTATTCATACATGTATTATCTATGCAATGTGTTACTAAAATTTTCATGTTTATGCGTACATATTGTGATAATCTTACGTGTTTGTTATATTCTGTACTACTAAAATAATAAGTTATGTTCTTGTATGTACATATATATGTAAATATTAAATTATATTCACTAGCCATTAATCTTGTACATAGACTAGAAAGGCAAATTATTATTATCATTTACTTTATTATTTAATTCTAAAAAACATACCACGTGCACTAATAACTAATAAATATATTTATTTTTTCAGAACCCAGAAAAGTGTTGCCGATTTTGAAAACGGATGAGCCAGTTTGTGCAGAAGGCAAGTTGTCGTGCGGAAATGGCGAATGTATTGATAAAGAACTGTTCTGTAATGGAAAGCCTGATTGTAAAGACGAATCTGATGAAAATTCTTGCAGTAAGTAGATTTTGATTTTCTCTTATAGTTTCACAATTTGTTATAATTTTTTTCCGTCGACCGTGTATTTACATCCGTTATTAACGTGAACGATTTTGATGGTCTCCATGGTAACCAAGGAAATCAACAAAATCAAACGTCAAACTAAAACGCTGTTCGCTGTCATTATTAGTGATTTGTGTTTATAATTGTTAAATTTGGTGGTGATTAGCGTTGAATTCTTCCAATCAATGGAGGTGGATAAAAATTTTACATTAACTCCGCCGGAAGTGGCAGAAAGTGCTAATTCAGCATCATTAAGTTTACTACCGGAAAAGAGCAACAGTCTGTATGAAAAAACGTATGCCGAATTTATATCTTGGTGCAATAAGAAACAAGTAAAGCATTATTAACTGCTTTTCTCCACTTTAGAAAAATATACAGGGTAGCGCAGAACTTTCCCGTCTGTTTACTACTACTTACTAAAGCAACATTCCTTCATTAGGAGGACATTTTAAAATTTGTTGGAAATATACAGGGTG
>SMLS01063404.1:0-19212 GCA_004785975.1 Popillia japonica
ACATCTTCTTAACCCTTTCACTGCGCGAGCCGTACGAATCCGCAAAAAAAGGTAGTGTCTAACATAGAAAAAACCTCAAACAATTATTTTTCCTCTATCGATCCAAACTTGTCTTTGTCACTGGACAAGCAGCACATAAGTGTCCTTTGCGCAAACTTTTTGCTGCACAAACAGAAGTCTAAAGGTGACATATCGGGCAATGATGATGGTCATTCAATGTGGCCTGCAATCTATTGTCAAGGAAACCTTTCATTTAATTACTGTCGAAGAGATTTACTGTAGTGCGGAGAAGCTCAATCCTGTTGAGTGCAAAATTAGCTTCTAAAAATGACATTGGGGGATTTTCTGGATGCAATGCGCCAATGTGGTGCCAACCATCACATTAACAACACACCTTCCTTTAATGTCTGTAGTTTCATTTGCCCTTATCCAGAAATAGTTTTCACCTTGACTTGATGTCATTATTGTTTTGTCAAACGTGAAACTGCTTCTTTTCTAATTGTTGCATAATTGTTGATAGATGGAAAATATCTTGATCAATATATTTTTTCAGAAATCCACAAAAAAAAGAGATTCTGTAATTTATTGAATTGGATATTGGCATCAATAAAAGCTGGTCATAAATCACTTACAAATGTATCATCATCCTCTTTGGTATTCAATATGCCTTGTTGGGTTTTATAGATCTTAATTTTTGCTGCACAAACAGAAGCCTAAAGGTGACATATCGGGCAATGATGATGGTCATTCAATGTGGCCTGCAATCTATTATCAAGGAAACCTTTCATTTAATTACAGTCGAAGAGATTTACTGTAGTGCGGAGAAGCTCAATCCTGTTGAGTGCAAAAACTTTCGCTTATTTCTATTGTAAAGAGAATTTAATTCAAGTGAGGTATCATTTGATCCTAGTTGCCTATGATACGGCAAGGGCTAGTGCCTCTGGTAGAAGGTATTAAGTTAGGAAGTTAAATTTATAACGTGCGTTTATCCCCCTACAAAAAAAATTTTCACCATTCGTTTCACTTTCTATGAGCCATCCGGTATAGATAGAACGATAATATATATATTATCGTTATTGAATTTCTAAAATTGAGGTTTTAATAACAAAACCATAGCCACCATAGCACTGTACATGTGTCATAATAGAACGATTTTTATTGTACATTTATGCATTCTTCCTTAAAATGTAACTACAAATATTTTGTAGTCATTGTACTACGAATCAGACTAGTTAAACACACTTTTCTGTGTACTTTTTGTTTGGTTCATATAAGATTATGTGACTTGAATTTTCTCATAGTGATAACCATTACCTTCATTAATTCGTATCCAGAACAAATCTAAAATAATATTTTTTTTTATGTAAATATCAGATAAATATATTTACACGTACAGTTGAATTTTTGGATCTTGTCCGTTACGTCATAAGTAATATCAGGATGAATCAAATCATTGACAAATTGTGGCGGCATCTATGTTCAATCAACAAAACTAACACTTAGGTACTCGTAAATCCACTAAAAAGGTTTGTGTTGAAACTATAAGCTTTATTTAAATTTAGGTTTTGATATTAAGGCTCTATTTTCACTCCTAGCGAGTACACCCCTAAACTAACGTCGGGTGTGTGTGTTTGTTATCCAATTTATTTGTAAATATACTGGTAAACACACACGCACACACCCGACGTTAGTTTAGGGTGTACTCGCCAGGAGTGAAAATAGAGCCTTAACACAATTGACACGATGTAATGAAACTTATTTTATATATATTACGATATTACCGACTAATTTTGAAGAGTGCCCTCTAGAGACCAATAGATCAACCTGAATGAAGCTGACTATCACGAAACGATATATCTCCACCTTGCTATCTATCTATCTTCATCACACTTCTATATAGCCAATACGAATAGTATCTAGGCGTATGTCTTCTTAACGCAACGACTCATATATCTTATTTACATTTCTTTCTAACGTACATTAAATATCGGCGATTAATGTTTTACGTACATCTTTGCTAAACTACATTGTTAATGACGTAACGGACAAGATCCAAAAATTCAACTATATATATTTACTAAAAATTATAAGTAGATGTAGATAACCAACAGATGTCATCAATAGCGATATCAGCGCCATCTTTCAAATATAAATTGAACTAGTTATTCAGTACTGCCAACATAAATGACTTGTCAAAATTATTTAGTACACTTCGTTTTAACCTCATCATCCATGTAAAGATTCTTCTAGTGCTATTTTTGTTTATAACACTCATCTCTGATCGTACGTCATGCTAGTGGACCTTCTATTGTGATAGAATTAGTGAGCAAATTTAGAAAAGGTTTAAATTTTCAGTGTCTAGGGTTTTGAATTAGAAGTAAAGATTTTGTTCTGGAACACGTACAAAGATAAATAACTAATAGATAGGTTGATTATAAAATGTCTACACCAGCTCGACGACGGCTTATGAGAGATTTCAAAAGGTTTGACTTCCTTACTTGAAAATGTATATTTTATATTTGTTAGTTCTTTTCTTAAGAATAAATGTGTGTCGAATTTACAATTATTAACGATATTTGCCTCTATAAAACCGGATATATTTGCAGATAGACTTTGTGATTCAATTTTCCAGGAGTGTTTTAGTAGAAGGATTAATGGGTCGTTTTTATAAAAACGTTAATCAATTAATCGACTACAGTATAGTGAATATTTCCTCTGATAATTTATATGAAGTATATTCATTCTGTACTAATTAAAGCCATTAGGTTGGCCTAATAAAATAACAGCTACTGATCACATTAAATTTGGAATATATTTGAATAACAATTAGTCAAAATTTAGTTTGTGGAAAGTACGAAAGAATTTAATTATGTTTGAATAAGTGGTTTTGTGACTCTCGTAATTAACTTAGAATATGAAATTTTTGTCTATATTGTATCTCGATTTTAGATTACAAGAAGATCCTCCAACAGGTGTAAGTGGTGCACCAACGGACAATAATATTATGATTTGGAATGCAGTAATATTTGGTCCCCATGATACTCCATTTGAAGATGGTACTTTTAAATTGACAATTGAATTTACAGAAGAATATCCTAATAAACCACCAACGGTTCGATTTGTTAGTCATATGTTTCATCCAAATGTATATGCAGATGGAGGTATATGTTTAGATATATTGCAAAATCGGTGGAGTCCCACATATGATGTTTCTGCAATATTAACATCTATACAAGTAAGTATTTTATTTTTTTATCTTCACCTTTGTATTGACAGTATTTTTAGACTAATGTCATTACATTACAGTTTAGGTTAACTAGTTTATTACAAGGTGAACTTATGTATGAGTTTATTGTGTTTATAAAGTACAATATAATAAGGAATTTACAAAAAGGATGACAATGTTAATAGTAAATTCCTTATAAAATTCTATTGCACTGCTAGATTATTATTCAAGAAATCATTGTGTATGAAATTTATTATATTTTAAATGCATTTTATGAGCGAAACAGATTTGTCCCAGTATGGAAGTATGCCTAATTTTGACCATTACAGCAAATACTAGGGTTTCATATATCAAACAAAAAGATATCATTCATATGTAAGGATATTAGAAGGTATAAGAGATATGACATCATTCATGACATCAGTCATCAAATTTATTTTAAATTCATGGAATAATTTAATCAATATCTATTGTTCTGGATTAGAGAAATGGAATAAAACTATCACGGGGTAATATATCAAGGGTCTAATAAATAAAAATATAAAATTTGACAAAAGTAGTTTTTTCAAATGAAATACCTATAAAGTTTCATCTAGGAGAAATACAAAAATTTGAATTTTAACAAACTACAAAAACTTGCTTTTACCATGTCTCATTTTAAATGATTTTGACAATATCAACCATTGACATCATTAAGCTACAATACCTTTAGTTGTCCGCTAAACACTACTATACAGAGAATAAAAAATAGTCAAATTGATTTCCAAATTCTTTATCACAGCCAATTTTAGCGATAACACAGCAAAAAACTTGCATTATCGTTCAGAATTTGACTTCTAAAAATAAAAATGTCTTCATATGATGACTATTATTCTCTGTCTCATTGTTAGTTATATTGAAAACATTATATTTGGTTACTAACCACGCAGCTATTGGGGAATCAGAATATTTTCCGCATATATGATAATAGAGAAATAGAAAAAAATCGTGAAGTGAAGGTTTGCTATAATATTATAATTTGTTAACCAATCTTTAAGAAATTTTCATTTTTTTGTAGTTCTAATGGTGTGGCATGTGTTATATGAATACATTGAAGCACAATTGGTTTTTTTTGCTATAAAGAATAGTAACAAATTAGATCTAGAACAACTTTTCGTCTTTAACATTTTGTCATATCTCTAACAATAGTGGAGGTATCTGCTGTGACAGCTAAAATCAAACAGACTGTATGCAAAATAATGTATCAATAAACATGTGAAATATTAATTATATAAAAATAATACAAACTTGATTTTAAGTTCGCACTACATACATGCCAGGTGATTTTAAATGGCTGTAATTTGAATTTAGGGCGTTGCTCATTCTTGGGCCATATTAACGATTTAGTTTTAATTTCGCTATGTAATAGATTTTGAATGGAGACAAAATATTGATACTAGTTCTTTTAAAAATCAATTTTTTGTTGTACGTCTAGAAAGTATCCAGAAAACAAAAAGCACAGTTATAATTTTATGGTATATATTTTTATTACTTAAATAATGAAATCCCAACAAATATTTCATTTTACTTGCGAATACAACCTGCTTGTATAACTGGCCGAATCGAATCTTTTTCGTTTCGTGGGACAGCTCGTTCTACTTCAATTTTCATTAATCTCCATAGATTTTATATGGGACTAAGATCTGGGAAAGCTGCGGGTCATGGAATTGTTGCCAAGTTTTGTTCTTGCATCCAAGCTGTAGTATAGGCAGAAGTATGGCATCTTGCATTATCCTATTGAAAATCCCGCCATTCTAGATATAAAACATGCGCGGTTTCATGAAGAAAACCAATAAAACATTAGAATACTTTGCACTATTAACGATGCCATCAATGATACAGAGAAGTGTACCACCACGTTGAGAGATTGCTACCCAAACCATTATTTTAGTAGGAAATTTGAACATTTCTGTTGAAAATTTTTTGATTATTTGCACCAAGCCGACCAACAACATTCATCAGATATAAAAACATCATTAAAATTATCGTCTTGAAAATAAACAAAAATCTATTTTCTGTGGCCATTGTGGAGGTGTCATTGTGTTTTTTTTTGTTTTTTTACCATTTCAGAGAAATGTGGATGGTTTCTAGACACTCTTATTTGGCTTGATTTCCAAATCTGCCAATTTTCGAAACCCTACGCGCAGATTTTGTCATCCTAAGGTCACTAAAGCGTTCAGATTGTTCGGTTGTATTTAAACCGGTAATTTTTCGGCATAAAATCATTTGGAAATTGCCGCGCTAACTCCATCCAGTGCCGCTTGATGTAACACTCGAATCGTAAGGAAAGATGCAGGCGCGATAACGTTTATCACCGTCTTTAAATTGTAGGAGTAATATTTAGGTTAACCATTTGAATCCGAACGCCAAACTATTCTTTGAACCGCGCTATCCAAAGATGATACCAGCATATGCATGTATGTCTATACATTTCTCAGTCAACTGTAAAACTTAAGTTATGTAAAATTTTAAGATATCGAAGCCTGTAGTTCAATCTCGTTGAACTCCAGGCTTGGTAAATAATATCATTTAACGAACTACCTGAACCTGATTTGGCTGATGATTTTCAGAAGGTTTTCGCCTCTAGCGTGGTTTACACGTCGAGTGACCGTGACCTTCTGGTACTCCTGTGTTCCTGAAGGACCCACTTACATCAGTGGTGAAACGTCGAGTTTTTTTTTTTGTATATCTTGTGCATTTTATTTTTGTTTATAGTGTATTAGATTTCATTAACCATGACACAGTCAACACCTGGAAATCCTCATAATAGTGAAGTTAAAGTTGAAGTACGGCCGTAAAGAGGAGTCACACAGTGTTAAATAAATTAAACTAATAGTGCGATCTCCAAAAAAAAACTTAATCGGCATTGTGTTTGCGAGCCCCATCTTATTGGAAGTAGCCTTCTTGTAGTACATAGCCGTGTAACATATTTACGAAAGGTGTCAAGATTTCCGTTCTGTAACGTTCAGCGTTTACTATTTGTAAAAGATGTAGACCTTTTTGGCTGCTGTTTAAAACTTTGTATTTTTTACTGACTAACTTGCAATATAGGTCCAATAATCCTTCAGCCAAGTCCGCATTAACGGACCGCTGATCTACCACATTACCCTTCACAAAAGAATAATACTATGCTGTTAACACAACGAGATCATCATTGGCCAGCAAGACACAACCATACCAAAAGGACTAGTGATTATTAATTATATTTTATTAACTGTGTAAAATTTGAATGTTTTTTTTTTTTTGATATTATTTGAATTTGATTAATTATTAACAACAAACGGGCTAATCAATCTTTACAAAATTCTTGTCGTCTTGGTTTGTCTACAGGTAGTATTTTAGGGTTGTCTGCAAACAGTAAGGATGTAAATGTAGGGCATGCTTAAAAATGCGGTGCTGCAAGTGACATAAGAAAGATCAAACTTTTGTTGTAAATACCGCACAGGAGCCTGAGGACGTTCCTCTAACAATTACGTAAGGGCTTCCATATTTCCTTCGTTTCTAATCTTGTTGGTCTACCACTACCCTTTTTGCGACCCGCACTGCCAGTTTCTCTAAACAGTTGTACAAAACGGCGAATACCTGTGCAAAAATGATCATAGAGTATAAGTATATTGGCAAATTCTTGCAAAAAATCTTAATATCCATCGCTAACAGAATAAACTCATTCACCGTTAATTTTAATTAATTAATTAATTTAATTAAATAACAGAAAGGTAATAACGCGGAGGTATTTCAACTTGTCAATTTGATTTGTGATTGTGGATGACACTTTGGAGGTTGCCATAAATTCTTTAATCTCAGACGTGACCATGGCGTGAGCGGTATATTTATCTCACATCTTCATAGCTACAAGAATAATTTGTATTCGTATGAAGCACATAAAATATTAAAGGATATATTGACTGTTAGTAAAGTATCCGGACTTAATAGGTTAAACTATGGATCCGCCAGACATATAGTACAAAGTAAATCTAACAAGGGGAACATCATCAGGGTTATCCGACACGGATTTTAATGAATCTGAATTACATATATTATATAGGGACCTTCCCTGAGTACCCAGCGAGCTTTTATCCTAACGCGCCCTAGTTTCTGAGAAAATCAACGTTGTTTTTAGCGCGTTGATTCCTTTATATTACTAATGTTATTTTCTCAAAAAGCAAGCCTTCGTAGTCCAGTGGATAATATCTACGCCTGCCACGCTGGTGGCTCGCGTTCGGTTCCTACCAGTGTATTTTTTTTTAATCTTATTGTGCACAATATTAACAATTATATTCCATACAAATTATTCATAAATTTATTTTTCACGGTGGTAATTTTATTATTAAATAAATTGGAAGCAAATTTGCACTTGGACGACACATTATGTCCAAGAGCCAACAATCAATTTTTAATATCTTTCAGCATTTTTTGTTAAGAACTCTAGTTTACTTATCAAATCTTATATTTTCTTGTTTGTAAATACGTAAATATACATATTTGACATTGTTTGCTTTTCTCTGAGACTCTATTCTTACAACCTACTTCCTCCCCTAGAAAGCATTGTTATTTTCTCCAGAGTGTATATTTTGTACCAGTGTAGATTGGAGACACTATTTAACGATAAAATAAAATTTTCTTATTAAATACGTTTGTTAAGTTTCTTAGATTTGGTCCACTATACGCAAACTAAATATTGCGCCAAGGATTACTGTTTTATAAACATTCTTAATAAAAACGATCGCAACGAAAAATTTCTCTCGCCAACTACTTATAGCAATCCCTTAAGACTATACCTTAATAAGTAATTTGCGTAAAAGTTAACAGCCAAAAGGAAATATATTTTTTTTGTTTCTATGATACGATTGTAATCAAATTTATTGTTGTTCGGTATTGCTTATACTGTAATTGTATTAACAAAACTGTTACTAACATGTTTATTTGCATTTCAGTCTCTATTGAGTGATCCAAATCCAAATTCACCTGCGAACTCAATGGCAGCACAATTATATAAAGAAAATAGGAGAGAATACGAGAAGCGAGTTAAAGCTTGTGTTGAACAGAGTTTCATCGATTAGCGTCCCCACCTGTAAATTTCTTCCAGCTTCTAAATTATTGCTATCTCACTGTGTTATAATTTACCTTTTCTTTTATATTATTTTAATTGTGGGTAAAACAAACCGCACTCCGTATTGTACAAGTGTCTATTTTTCTTTATTTAAGTTATTTAAAATAGACTTATCGTTTGTCTACACTAATTTTCCTTTTTGTATCTTATGTTATTTTACATAAAAAAAATCTATTAATTGGCTGATTGTCATACATTTATCGTGTTGAGATTATCTCAAACGCAGTCAAACGAAACTTGTATGTTGTTTTGTCAGAGTGTCAGCTTCTGATTGAGTTTTTATTTTCCGTACTGCCTGTATTCACGAGTTAAAGAAAAACAAAAATAAAACAACCAGAGGTAGTTAATTGTGTTATATTTACAATACATACATATACTTAATAAATTATTACGAATATTCTGTATTTTTTGTAATTAATTATTTATGACATGATAATAAATATTGTAACACACATTACAAATACTTGTGTTTTTAAATCTAAAGAAAAAATATAATGTCTTAATAAATATATCCCGCAAAATAATTAATTTATTTTTCGGGAAGTTAGTGAAATATAATTGGACATCGCTTCATTTTTTAATTAAACTATTGTATATTATTTTGTGAAAATACATAATATGTAAGCATTTCAAAAGTAAACATATGTTTAACTTCGGTAGTAAAACATCTTGATTCTGTCTTTGCTTTCATTCTTATGTTATAATTACATCTGCTTAAGTTAGAGAAGAATGTTTGCATATTATTATTGTGCAGATGAACTAATATGTTACTGGCGCTCTCGGCAACGACTGTAGTAACTTCAGTGATGTTAATTAGGAGAAGAGGGAAGGCTTCGGTGCGCAGAGGTATACAGTTACTTTTTACTGAGTTAACAAGTAGAATCCGATTTTAATTCTTTACAACAAAATACTATGTGATAATCCCGATCATTAAATGAATTCAAAGGCTCGGTGGCTGAAGGAGTAAGATTGGTCAACCTGGTCGAGTACCATTCATTGTTAGGACATAATTAACAACTTAATATTGCTTGTGGCGAGGTGATATTCTTACAAAGACACATTTACACACCCTATGTACACCAGGTGGTAACTCCGACAAGCAATACAGCTCCGAAACCGCTGTAGTTGCACTCACCACAGATTAAAAAAGTGCACTATTAACTGATAAATAATGTTAAATACAAACTATTCTAGACATAACTTGCATATTCCGTTGGACAAACCAATTCTATGCATAACTCCAACTATGTCAAAAGTAATGTCTTGTTATTAATTGATATCAAGAATGTCTTCCATACTCTATTTGTCCGTCCTCGGAGAGCCTTTCTCCCAGTCCTTGTCTGGTATTATAACCTGATATTTCCTATCCAGGTTGAATTTCTGAACCTTGGAGCGAAATGATGTTTTCAATTCCGTGGTGTTCGTTTTGCAGCTGCGAAATAACAATGTCTTAAGGGCTATTTTCAGTTGTTGGTGGGAAGTTTGAAATCGGGTTATTTTTACTTGCAATAATTTTTGTGAGGAATGATTATAAATAAGAATTTATTAGTGGAATATTAACATTTAATTATAGACTAGTGGACGAAGAGTAAGTGACAGAAATTACGTGTTTTATAAAAAAAATATTTTTATTTTTTAAAGTAATGTATTTCAAGAGTTATAAACTTTTTCGTCCACTACATATGAACGGGAATAAACACGGCATACATTAATAAAAACAATTGTATGCTAAATAAAAAAGATTATTGCAAGAAACATATCCTTTAGTAAAACAGATAACTGTAGATGAGGACTTTCCAAATGGTTTGGCAACTTGCTAAGAGAGGGACACATTATCGCCGCGGTGTCTCGGCATTGCCAACCTAATGATTTGTAATCTTACGCACACGAAAATTGCGACGATTGAATAAACATACACATGCATATAGAGTTTGTAGATTTTCTCTTGTACAGAGTGAGACCAAAAGAATGAAGACAAATTGACTTTCCCACTAACTTTTATTCCTTAAAATCGACCTGTGGTTTACTCATAGGCGATTCTATAAACATTTCGAAGTGGGTGCATTTAATAAGATATTTCTTTATTCTTACTTAATAAAAATAGTCTTTTCTTTAAACTATAATACAAGAAACATGATTATTATTATAATTATATATTATATAATATAATAATTAATATATTATATAATACAATAATATATAATTATAATTATATATTATTAATTAATTATTAATAATATATAATTATAATTATAATTATATATTATTGTGGTGCTAAAGCTTGCATCCGTTGTAGGTGGCATGGGTGCATCAAGTTCTCGTGGAGGAAGCGATGAACCGTTGAACAGGACACTCCGCGTGCTCACACTTGGATTCGTATCTACCACTTCCAGGAGTTGCTCTTTCGCACGTGAAACTCTTCGTGTTCGTTTACCACCCCTACCTTCATAGTGTGGGTGTGATGTGCCTCTTTCGCGTAACCTAGTCCCTTATCATCTGATATGATGGTCGCCTACGATTAGGAAAACGTTCCGCGTATAAACGTTCTATTGCCCTTCCATTTCCACCTGCTTCACCATACCCAAAAACATCATGTCCCATAATTCTTGCGTCGTAAAAACCATATCACCTATTCGTCAACGAATGAACGATCCAACAGCTTGATGACTTGCAACCACCTTGCAACAAACTGAATAGCATACATAGACAACATACTTATAGATCGGAAACTCACGTGTTAGTTCTTGGAGTAAAGTGCATATACTCCCTCTTACGGGCAGTCATGAACTAAATCGCAAAGGAGGGTAATACGAATTATTCTAATGATGTATTATGAAAATTTGTGTTCTTTGACCACTATTAAAAGAGATTAATTGAGATGCCTAGTTCATCTACCAATGAGTAGTAAGATAAACTAGATTTCTCAATTAATATCTGCCAATAACGGTGAAAAGAACAACTATTATTGTATAAACATATCTTGTTTTATTAGAAATATACAACAAGTCTATGCATTAAACAGATATTTTTGGATATAATTGTAAATGCGGGAAACAGACAATGTTGAATAAAACATTATTGTTACGTTTTAGGGTTTTTAAATAATCTTCAGGCGATAATATTTTCACAGATGTATTTATTTAAACTAATTTAACACTTAATAATTACTTGGTAACGAAGAACACTAACTTAAACTATTTATTTCAACTCACACAGATTTATATGCACATTTCGTATTTATATTCACAGCGTCTGTTCTAATTACGCGCTAGTTCAAGACTGTCCCGCATACGAGATTGTCACCCTTATATACATAAAATATAGCTTCTAGAAGTCTCTACACTAAACTAGACTGTTCTAGAACGCCCTCTCTAGAATGTCTCCAGAAAACACGCGAACCATCCATATATCATAATTACAGTGCACTGCATAATCCATTTTAAACGGCTTTTGTCGCTAGATGGCGCCATTCGTAACATTATATTTGCAAAATATATTTATTACGTACACAAATGAACTTGAGAAACTATTTTGTACAATTTTAAGACTTAATAGGTTATATCGGGTCGTAGGCAATAGAAGAACTACGTAAAGCTACAATATCTTTCACACAAACGCTATGAAGACTGAAGACATAGAAAAACTACAATATCTTTCACACTGACGCTATGAAAACATATGTAGGTAAGGTAATTATACCTAATAACAACTATACTACCCTATATCTTCACACAAACGCTATGAAGATATAGAAATAGTTATTGTGTTACCCAAACGCTATGAAAATATTAGATTCAGCGAAAAGAAAATCAGCTATTCATTCAAATCACGCACTAACACTACGAAAAGATGTCTACGACCGATAACAACAAAACAATAATGGCGAGTAAACGGATGTCTGTCAAAACAGCATGCATGCAGCAAATCCAATTAATGAACATCCGCACCTGCGCACTTGCTGCGTACACCTCACAGCAACATCTCGTGGGCATAGTCATAATACTACTCATGTTTGCCCCAACTTTGCCATAAAAGAAGTATTTGATATCATACATACATCCATCCAGGGATGCCTGCATGCAGTCTTCGCTATGCAGCGCATAGAATGCACGTCTCGTAAAATCAGGCCGCGTTCCGAATTGTGCATACTGCGTTATATGCGACTAATGCAACGAAAAATCGTTCCGATTTAACGCAATGCGCGCATAGAAAGTTTTGCCGCAAAACCATTTTCAAATAGGTTGTGACCCTGTCAGAGGCTAGAAGGAGACATACAACGCATAGGAAAAAAAGGTAATTGAGTCTATGCGTGGCTATATGCGCGCAGCGCATAGATTGAACGTCTCGGAACGCACATAATTTTCTCTGTTTTTCTATGCATGTAGCGCATAGAATGCACGTCTCGGAACGCGGCCTCGCTGTTAGAGAGAGAAATACATTTTGGGCCCAAAATGGCGGTTATATTTACCTTGTATTGACAGCCTCTTAACTCACATAACCTTAATTTTGAGTGTTTCTTTTCACTGACTTCTTTCTTTCAGTCTGTGCTTTGTTAGTGGATAGTTAGTGGTGATTTGATTAAGTGAGTTTTATTTTATTAGTTGTCATTTGCAACAAAATGCCTGCATATTGTGTATCTCAGTGTACAAACAGGTCAGAAAAAGGCTTTAAAATGTACAGGTATACCAGGTAGCTGTGTAATTTGAGATGAAGATCAGTTGCTGCAGTGGTGTGATTCGATTAATGAATTAGAAAAACCATCGAACGACGATGATGAAGAAAACGTTGACCTAAATTCATTCCAGGCTTGGACAAATAACCAAGAGCTAGCCGATGCGGTAAAAGCAGCATTGTATTATTTACTTGGTACTCTGATATTCAAAGTAAAAAAAAATATTCTACTTGTGAATTATGATACTGTTTCATATCCACAGCAGAAGATCAAGACATAAATAAAATGACAAAACTGTGTGAAGGTAAAAGTGATTGCAATTTATGTTGTGTTTATGTGTCCAGCTGTTTGACTATTTCCACAAGTGTGGAATGAAATACCGTGCGAATGAAAAATTGATATTAAATAATAGTGTCAGTTCGAAAACATTTCAAGACAACTACAAGATTTGCCCCGTATACCAAAATGTCATAATATTCTCGACAAATTTTAAGTTTTTTTTATTAAAAACAAGAATATTATCTTCCTTAAAACAAAGGAATATGACTACCGACAAAAAATGACTTATATTGACCATATATTGACAATAGAAGCAATGAAACTATCATATCATTCTAAGATGTTTAAATTTTTATGAGAGACTTTATAAATGTAATACAATATGCTTTTGTAATTTTGATTGTAAGATTGAGTAAATTCATCCTTTCTCTTATTACTTTTGTATGTGTATAATCACTTATATGTACATATTAAGATAAATAGAAATTATTGTTAATAATGTTCGCCAATATTTACATATATTATAATATCCAATAAATTCTTTATAAAACTTGTATGCATTTTATTCATATCTAAACAGGCCTAACGTAACTTCACACTTTCCTGGCAAAGAGACTGGATACAGTTTTATCCATTTCAATATCACCAAATGAACTGTCGGTTCGTTAACTCCGAAAGCACACCGAAAGTGTAGCACTGTACTACACGAACTGCATAGAAATACGAAATATACATTCAAATTTACCGCGCTCGTTTGGACCCAAAATGGACGTATATTGCGGTACTTACGTGTGCTTACGTCTCGGAACGCGGCCCTGGTTCGAACTGAATGCGGCCAATTAAACATTTTTAAGGTTAAGGTGATGTAAACATTGTAAATTTCATATCGAACTAAAAAGTATCGACTTTCTTTAACTGAACTTAATTTTATCATTGAAATTTTTTATTTTATTTATTAAGAATGGTATATATTGACATCTAGTTAAGCTAATACATATATATAATGTAATATATATTTCAGGCAGTTACGATACACACAGATGTAGGCATTTTGAAACTAGAATTATTTTGTGAAGCTTGTCCTAAAACTTGTGAAAATTTTCTCGCTTTATGTGCTAGTGATTATTATAATGGATGTGTTTTTCATCGAAATATTAAAGGTTTTATTGTTCAAACGGGTGATCCAACTGGAACAGGAAAAGGAGGTAATTCAATATGGGGCAAAAAGTTTGAAGATGAATTTAAAGAAGAAATAAAAGTAAGTTTCATGTGGCAAGCCATATCATATGTAACATAAAGCTAATTTAACAGCATAGTGCTCGAGGAACTGTATCTATGGCTAATAATGGTCCGAATTCTAACGGAAGTCAGTTTTTTATTGCTTATGGTACACAACCCCATTTAGATTTAAAGTACACGTTATTTGGAAAGTAAGTTAGCTTAACATTATTTTCAGTAAAACAACATATCCTATATTTTAGAGTAATAGATGGATTCGATACTTTGGATGAACTAGAAAAACTGCAAGTCAACCCAAAGAATTTTAAACCATTAACAGATATTAAAATTAATAGTGTAACAATACATGCAAATCCATTGGCAGGATAGCATAAATAATAGTTTTTTCTATTTTTGTAAAGGAAATTTTTGCCTTTGTAAAATCCTGACAGTCATCCTGTAAATATCATTTGAAGAAATATTATTACGAAATCCTAATTCAGGTTCTGGAATAAATTTATTTTTAATCCAATACTGTTATTGTAATTGATCCCAAAGTGGGAAGAATACTTGGAAATAAAACGATAATGACATAATATAATTGAAATAAATGTTTTCATGTTTTTGTTTAAGTATTAGAGATAGTTTAATTCTTATATGTATAACATATATTTTGTTTTTTTCGATAGATATAATGCATTAGCAAACCGCATGCAAACGACGAAATTTTTGGAATCTCTCATGTTTCTACTCGTAGCCGCAGGTTAATTACACCTATAAATAGTTATTCGGCTACCTTCTATGGGTGGTCCTTTACTTTCAGTTTGACATCCTCTTAGGATGCCTTTCTGATGTTCCTTGAGTGTTGATGGATTGGGTAACTTGAAGTTTTCTTAATGGATACTGTTGGATGCCTAAAATTTCAAAAGAAAAAATAGGATTGATGTTTGGATATTATGCATCGGATTACGCTGATCGGTGTGTTTCCGTTGGTGTCCGAGCTATCGTAAGTCTCATTGATTTTTGTGCAATTGCCTGTGAAATATTCGGTCGTGGCGGTAGGATCTGATAGGATTCGTCGCTGAAAGCGGGATTCCTTATTTTCCAAGGATACCATTGCAATCGTCTGGTTTCTGTTAAATGCGGTGGTGACGTGATCTGTGATACTAAAGAGCTGCAGCGCTGTCGAATGTTGAGGTCTCAATCCAAACTGATCTATCTAAATGGCTATCTTGCAAGTGATCATTTATTCGGTGCAGCAGCCGAGTTTCTAGAACTTTACTCATTGTGCCTAGTATCGAAACAACTTGATAGCTCTCAGAAGTGTAGAGTTCCTTCTTACGTTTCCAGGCACATATGATCCTAACACTCTTTCACGTTAGGTAGCATGTTCCCCTGAGTGTCGCATTAAAAATTGCCGTCAAGGCGAAGAACTGCTTGAGCGACAGATTGTTCGGCGTTCCATTGGGAATCCCGTTCTTTCTAGGAGGAGTAAAATGACACTGCAAATTGCTTGCTAGGGCGTCGGTCTTCTTCTTGTCGATGAAGCACCTGATTGGACCATGCGCGGTCGGTTTCTTTTTAGTATCCACACTGCATTTCATCTTCGTGAAAGGATAACGTCGTGCGCTGGAATTTCATTCGGAATCTGTTTCGCACTTTTATCTTGTCCATGAACCTGTTTTCCTTGGCAGGATTGCTCTCTCTGGAAAGCTTATCTTCAGCTTCAATTTTTTCAATGCCTCCTGTTTCTGCCGCGTGGTGTGGCAAACAACTTTCTTTAGGCCTGTCTCGGCCGCAATACTGGGGCTAACATCAATCGTTTCCAATATCAGCTTTTTGTAGAGGTGCTAATTGCGTTTTCTGGTTCCTGTACCGATCTTGGCGTAGGCAGGATTAACTATAGGTTAAATTCTATTCAGTTCTACAACGTAGACTATTCAGTTCTTGACTAGAGAGATCTTCAGCAATATTGCCATGATATCCTATATCGTTGGGCAATAGATCCATAGATTTGTGTTTCATACTTATTAGGTTTACAATAATACTGTCGTCTTTAGAATATTCAAATCTGCATGGCATACGTCCTAATTGATATTTGCATTGTTGTTGGAGATTTTTTCACCTATTCAAATTACAGTACAATCCCGGTATTTCGCCGCCCTATAATTTGTAAACCCCGTTTATTCGTAATATATTGGCTATCCTCTAAAAAAATTCCGATAAATCGGAAAAAACCAATGCATTTCGGGCCTCTCGGTTATTCGTAATAGTATCTCTATTGAAGTTATTGTAAACGTCTTATAATTCGTAACAGCCTGACGCTCCCTTTGGTAATTCGTAATATTTTTCACATTAATATGTATGTATATATTTCTTATTTAAGTATTGAACGTAACATGTATGCATAATAATATATGTATGTATGTATTGTATTTAAAAAAATGTGTTTTCTAATAAATCACGTTCTGTCTAACCATATCTATACATATTTTTCTTATTTCTATCCCTCCCTCATTGGTTTTACTATACATACTTAATTTCGTTTATTCAAAATCCTGATAATTCGTAAGAATAAACGAGTCCGTTGGCATTACGAGTTATCGAGATTTTACTGTACCTATTATTATTATTAATCTATTATACCCTTCATATTTTTCAAAATATTCAGGTATTCATAAGAGTCCTATTTAGTTGCAATTATAATAGAATTCTCCATTCTTGTAAATGTCTTTCGATTGATTCACCAGAGCAAAAAATGCTTAAGTACAAAATTGTGTACCATATACTGAATACTGTAGTTAAGTTCGGAGTACCTAATCCCTCTGCGTTTGCATTATGAGCTAATGGGTCAATGTCAATCACTAATTTTCAATTTGGAACAAAACCATTCAGGGCACTGATAAATGTTGAAATGTTTCTGGTCCAACAATTTTTTTTTGAATCTATGAGTAACAAAAGTCAAGTTGCTTTACTTGAATCATTACCAATAAGAAAATAAAAAGAGTGAATAAAACAAAATATTTATTGTAGTTTCGCATTTTATTTACATATCTTATTTAGACATAAATTTTAACGTGGACACATAGAATGTCGGCCACCATCAACAGGAAGAATAGTTCCAGTTATGAAACTTGCATTGTCACTTGCCAGAAAAGCAATAGAGTTTGCTACTTCTTCAGGTTTACCTGGTCTTCCAAGAGCATGCGTAGTTTTACATCTATTTAAAAATTCAGCATATTGTTCTTCATTCAATCCTCCTCTTTTATGTAATTCTGTTACAATTACTCCAGGGTTAACACTGTTAACCCGAATTTGTTTTGGAGCGAGATCCAATGCAACACACTCTGTAAAATGATCTATAGCAGCTTTAGACATGCAGTATGATAATACACCAGCTGAAGCACGAATCCCTGTAACACTTGAAACATTCACAATGTTACCTTTTGCCTTTTCCAAGTGTGGTACAGCCAACATCGTTAAGTGATAAACAGACCGAACATTTGTATTGAAAATCCTGTCATACTGCTCAAGGCTGGTATTTTCTATACCACCTGTTTCAATTACACCTGCATTATTAACCAAAACATCTAATCTGCCAAAATGCTCTATAGTTTTCTTTATAATACTTTCTACATCACTTTCTTTAGTCATATCAGCAATAATAAGTAACGGTTTAACCTCACCTGCACATTGTTCTGCTATTTTATTCAAGTTTTCAACATTTCTTCCAGTTAATGATAAGCTAGCACCTAAAGTCGAAAAGTGTTTTGCGGTAGCTGCACCAATTCCAGAGCTAGCACCAGTTATAAGTACTACTTTATTCTTAAACATTGTGAGGGTTCATGTATAAGTTATAGAAATAAGTTACTGATTACTGCTAAGGCAGTATTTACATAGACATCGATGGTAATGGTAATTACAAATAAATACACCAGATTGTAGTACCAGTTCACTAACCAAACTAACCAGTTGAGAATTGTAAGTTTATTGATGGTTTATTGGGTTGTTTGACGTTTTAACGCATGTAATCAAAGACTCGTGTAATAAGTGCAGTGGTTCAAAGTTCAAATGTATGTTTTTCTATTTTGCGTTCATAAAAACGCTATTATAAATTGGCGTTGCGTGTGTTGCGGTTTTTATATAATAAGTGTACAGTTAGTACAGAAAGTATTCGAGCAGCTTATATTTTAAAGAAAAACTTTACGAAAAGAATTTTTTGTGGTCAATTAAGTAACAAAACATTGAGGTTGGTTATTAGGTTGTTGAGCACAGTTGGACAGTTGCAGGCAGTTGTATTTCCCGATGTCGAGTTTCCAGAATTTACTTTCTATTTGAAAATTTCAGAATCATGATTGAATGTTTATTTAGGAACATGTTCAGCCGCGAAAAGATCGCACAAAAGATAAAAGTCATTTGTTTCCATACAGTACTGGTATAACGCGGCCGCAAATGTGAGGTTATGTTCGTTTTGAACATACTGAACATAATAATACTGTTCCACAGGAGAAAGGGGATTACCGATCATGATCACAAATCTTGTTGTAGTGGAGATGAATCACAACTTCAAATTTTTAAAATAGAACATGACATATATATATATATATACAGTGTGTTTCATTTTTCATGGGGACACCTAAATAACTTTTTTATTTTGAAAGCAATCAA
>SMLS01063405.1:0-47802 GCA_004785975.1 Popillia japonica
AAAAAAAAACGCCAGGGTGGTATAATTTGGGGGGCCGCACGGTCTACCACATTGAGAGCTAAGGTGAGTGCGAGTAGGCGTTACGCACGCAGTCCGCCACTTCCTTTAAAAAGGGCCTCTCCGAGAAACAGCGAGATTCCGACAATACCGGTGAGGTTTACATCCATACATTTTACAATAAAGCCTGACATTTATGTCTCGGACTACAACATCTATTTCTGTGGAGATTTCTCGTTTAAGGAACACATGTATATATTCCGAAACTTTACGGCGGCTGAAAGCGAACACGTCCACGAATATGACAGCGTTTGGCTTTAATAACAATGAAAGTTGATGTGAAGGTGTTCTGCATTTTTCATGCGTTTCGACTGGAGAGTTTTTTTCTGTAGTTTATAGTCTAGCACTGACTTACTCGTCGGAAGAAATCTAATAAAGAAATAGTATAATACGTTTGTAAAGTAGTACCCTTTCGAAGCAGCATGTAATATTCAAGTTTGGATATTATTTATGAGCTCTGAGACTGTTCTTATGCACTTTTGGCTTGAAATTATTGTTTCTTATTTTGCGGGTATGGTAATAAACACTAGTGTGTTAAGCAGTATTTATGGCACAAAAAAAAATTTATTCAATTGTCTGTATACGTTAAAAAATTTGCAGCTGTAGTTATTGCCTTTGGAACTAAAGACACATTTAATACGTTAACGTTACCTTTCGTATAACTATCGGTGTCCTACATATTTATATTCTGCACTTCAGTCTAATTTGTATCGTAAATTATTAATAAAATTGAATTTCACATGTGACTCAAACTGACGATTTTAGAAATCATGGCAGTATAACCATGTATCATCACGAAATGGAACAATCTAGCATCAAAGCACCGACAACATAGCTTAGAGACTTTTAAATGTTTGTCGAAAATAATGTTAATCGCCTACACACCAACCTCTAAAGTTGAAAGCTTCTGACACTAAGAATATTCAGTTGTTCAGAAGGCAAACCGGCATATACATACTGTACCATTCTACCTTAACAAGACACCTTTCTTCTAGTTCTACAGTGGATACATAGCCAGTAACCCCAAAGATGTGTCCATCTTTTGCTTCGTCATTTCTCTACAAAGAACATTTCTTCTTTCCTTTTTCAAGAATCATAGTAGTATAGCCATGTATCATTACCAAATGAGTCAATCCACGATTAAAGCAATTTAATGTGGATCGGCACCATGTCGCACGGTGTTATTTTTGAATTGAACTCAAGTTGTAACAAATCCACCGAGAACAATGCTTATGGACGTATGTTTGTATAAAATAATTTTAATTGCTTCCATACCTATATCTGAAATTGCTTGATTGCTTCTCACAGTAAAATACCAGTTCCCTTTAATTATGTTCTTAAAAAAACCTATATCTTTTTCGTAAAAGTCGTTGTTGATTAAGAGTTCAAAAACTGTCAGCCTAACGGAACATGACTTGTAGATAAAAAATATAAATATCGTACAATTTGGTTCCTTTTTGCGTTTGATTGTTTGGCTTGGCATCTCTGTATTCTCGTTATGGATTATTTTCTTTTCTAATCAATACTCTTTGGCTAAATCGTCGTGTAAGTTAGAAGTTCTCATATTTTTCTAAAATTGAGTAAAATTACTCTTTAGCCCTACCAACTCAAAGTGAGCAATTTCCAGAGGTCGCTAAGTAATTATTCTCTGGCGCTGTTAGTTCTCTTACAAAATATTTCTACCAATGATGGAAGCTTGCTGGAAGTTGGTTCCCCAAAGTGGTGTGGAGATGATGATAAACATACTCCAATTATTTAACGATGCAATTTCAGAAACAAGTAATGTTTTTCCCCCTGCTTATAGTTTGTAAAATCATATTGCAATGTTATTTATTAAAAGTTCTCTTGTATATTAATATTCATACAAATGGATTATTATACAACCTATGTATAAACGTTCGTTTTTGATCCATGACGCACTTTTAAGTAATTTCTTGTAAACTCGCTTGATTTAAATGCTTGTGCTAAATGCGAACACGCTCCCATTAATACAGTACTCGGATTAAGCAATATGCGCAAAGATAATGGATTGAGATGTTTGCGTAGGTAATAGTTTTTGAGTTTGAGTGATATTACTTTATTTTTTTTTGTTTACATTACTCTAATTTAATACATTGCTGAACTTTTGAAGTGATACACTTACATATAAAATTTGAAGTAAAAGTATACAACCCTTCTTAGACGTTAGGCATGAATGAAATTGGCGACTCCATTCTTATTTGTTGCTACTATCTGTCATAAGTGTAGTTACTGAGCTCGCACACTTATACTTCATCAAGTTTTAAGAAGAATTTTTGCTAATTTCTCGAATAAGTTGCAATTCAGTATGGTTGACTCCATTTTAGAGATGCTATTAAGGCATTTAAATATTCAAGAGATGACCCGAGCTATGGGAATGCTTATGATTGGTACATCGCTAAGAATTATTGCTGCCCGTAATCAATGTGAGCCACAATGTGATCAGAAGAGTTCGAATGCATTTTAATGGTACTGGATCTGTCCAACATAGACACGGTGGAGGGCAAAATCGCAGTACAACAGTCAGGAAGAGACGTTTTATCACGGCGTGGGTGGAAGGAATAGATTTTCTGGTATAAGAACACTCTAAATTCAGTTATTGAATGCAAAAGTATATACTCAAACATTAAAAAAAGGCTCCATACCTTGCGCCATTTCCAAATCTTCTAAAAACTGCCCATTGTTGACGAGAGCCCACAAAAAAGGAAGGCTACAGTGGGTATATCACTGATGAAGATTGGGGTTATTGTTTAATCTGCAATCATTCATAATAGAATTCCGTGCTGGCAAACGTAGAAATATATATGTATAGGTATGATTTAGCGAATAGTTTTGAAGCATAGTTTTTATATGTAAACCTATCTAGATGCCCTAGTAAATGTTGGATTCCCCAGTAAAATGGTTAAAACTATATTTACTTCAAACCTAGCAAAATTGTTTATGTTGCAATATTGCATACACTTAAGATAATAATAAAGTACTATAAAAACATTCAATATGGTATAACGCACTACCAAATGGCCTTTGCTATCAACGTGTAGATTACATACAATGGTAAAATGGTTAAATGTTGATATTTACCACTCATCAATTCTCGATTAGTGGTAGCAGAATCAATGACCATTACATGTTTATTTACGAAAATATAGATTCTTAGTTCATATAAGTTCTATGAGTAATAATTTTTTCCACAGAATTGCCAAAATTCCAATTGTAATAAAATCTGATAAAATTTTAAATGCGCAGTAAAGAAAAATTCGGTAGTATGAGACTATCCGATGTCATTGAATGATCCTTTGTACGGTTTCTCTGGATTTATTGTTCTTGTGAGCAGGATGATTCTTGCAATATACCATAGGACTACATGGAGTTACTTCAAAACTACTTACTAAACCAAGATATCATTTGTCCAAAATATTTTGGAAAGAAATTAAGATGGGCATGCAAAAAGTGAATTTTTATGGCCATATTACAATGTAAATGTAAAAATTTTGCGCTACATGTTTTAAATATTTTTATTTTCAGAATTCTATGATTTGTGGTAACGCTTATCGTTGCGGTTTCGAAAGTAATCTAATGTTTTGATCAAAAGTTTGCAAGGTTCGAGTCTCTGTTATGAGGACTTCTGGGTGAATATCTATAATGCCAAAATAAAATAAAGCAAAAAAAGTAAATGAATAAAAGAAAGAAACTACCAACTTGATGATTTGCTACTAATGTAAGTGGCTTCTTAAGAAGTAAAGAATGCATAAGAGAGAGCAAATTCCTATTTTTATTTAACGACTTGGTGTGGGTCCATATGCGCCAACGTAACTTTAGTATATGTAGAATGCTTAGAAACTAGTTGAAATAAATAAAGATGGAAATATTTTAATTGGCACATACTATTGTAACTATGTCAATTGCATCACATAGTCCAGTAGTCTTAGTTGTTGTATTGACATGTTGAAAGTAATTGTCATTTACAATAATGCACTTAACCTTTCCTTCCTTCCATAGATTAAAAACGTTCAACCAGCTGTCTTTGAGGATACTACGAAAGAAACACTTAACGGCGATGTCAATCTCTTCTTCTGACTGGAACCTTTCCACTCTGAAATGTTTACTAAGCTCAAAAAAATAGCCAGAAGTTACACATCGTCAAATCCAGTGAATAAGGAGAATTTTCTAGAATTTTGATTTTGTTTTCCGCTAAATACTGAACAGTCCCTGACGCAAGGGACGACGCGTTATTGTGATGTAACATGAACTTCTTGGCACTTTACTGAACACAATGGGCAAATACTTTTCAACATACCATTTAGCGGTAACTGGTTTCTGGTCTTTTGATTTAATTACGACCACCAAACCAGTACTTCTGGAAAATACTGCGTACATAACTTTTTTCATTGTTCTTTCACCATCGTAGGAGTTTCTTCATCTTCATGTAAATGTCCAGACTCGACTTTCTTGGTGAGTGGGAACATGAAACGTACATGGTATGTACGTTTCATCATCAGTTATAATTTCATAAATACTTGATGGTCTTCGGCAGTCAACATATCTAAAGTTTGTTGGCAAATTCCAACACGTTCTGCTTTTTATAAGTTTGTCAGATGATGGGATACAAACTGAGTTACAACCTTTCTATTATTGCATAGGTTAGCGGTTGTCCTCTTTTACCACCTTCTTCACCGCAGCATTGTTTTCGTGGTTAGATTCGATTATATTAGGGGTGGCCCTACGGGCCTCTTTCTGTACTCTGTTTTCGAGGTTAACAGCAGTTAAAAGAGGGTCAGCTCTTTTTCTGTGTACCACCAACTTGCAACTTCGTTCAAATTCTTTATACAATAAGCAGTCGCTATTAATGGTGTGAGATCACCAAATACCGATTTTGAGCTTTTCTCCGCTCATACGCGTTCAAGCCTTTCTTGATAAAATAATGCACTATTTAATAAACAACCATTTGTTTTGCACGGGTAACTAGATGTTTAAATTCTCGATAATTGTAGCTTACCCCTCGTATTTAATGCATTTTGCTGTAACGAAGTTATAATTCTAACTTCTCAATTTTCAATGGGCACTAACTTATACGACGTACTTACGCATTATATGTTTGCCTATGCATCTCTTCGATTTAATTTTGTCGTACTAAACTATGTATTTCATAGTCCACTGAACTTCTATTAAAATGGAATATGCCCAGTTGACTGCTCAAGTACTTGCAAATATTCTGATGCATAAACACAAAGCTATACATACCAAATTAGATTATGCTCAAAAATTTACCCGTTCTAGCCACATACACAATTTACACGAAAGTCTACGTCGGCTTCTAAAATCTCTATACTATGAAATGTATACGCCTCTAGAACATGAGGCGGCATGTTTACATGCAATTGACTGCTTTCACTCTTATTCAGGCCTATTCAACTATTGACAGTACAACAAGTCTTTGCGGCGTTTGCAGTGCCCTTTGCAATATACCGATTGCGCTTCATTTGATCTTGTGTTGGCTAATTTGTTCGTTGCTCTTTTATGTGTACACAACAATTGGTTTATGGACGATAATGGGATGTGCAGCGTGGTTTTTGTTCGCACAACAGAAAAGATTCGGATACGTGACAAGTCGGATCTCTTTCTTGTATTTGTATCTTAGATTTATGCGCGAAAGAATTAGTAATTTCCTTTCCGGTGGTAAAAATGTAAACATTTCGATTGTCGTTCTTATGACTCTAAAAATATACCCGTGAAACATATTGTTACTCATCATATCTTTCGTAATACAAAATAAAACATTTAGAATTATGAATTGAATTGTTGAAATATTCGACTTGAAATTACCACTTTACTTGGAAATTATATCCATTTTCCGAAGATACAAAAAGGTATTACCAATCATAACGTTTCATTCTAGCCCTTTATATTCTCATTAAATCCACATATGTGTCATATCTTTTACATACTCATATGTTTTGTATGGCACCTGAAAAAAAGGCCGCGCCTGAATTTCAACGATACCATTTGATGCTAACAATTTGCTAAATTTTCCAAAACCACATATTAAGGTTTTGGGTAAAAACTAGCAGTATGCAATAAATAATAGTCTTTATTGTTCGTATTACATGACGGGCATAATCCAAATATTTCACACCAAATGTTAATATTGTGCGTTATATTGATAGCCAAGAATTATTGTTAATGGCAGATCAACAAATATTGTAATACGTCGATTCACAGCAGTTGTTCAGTCCTGTAACTAAACAGCAAACGTTAGTGTTCTTGCAAAATATCTATCACTATGCATCAGTTTATTAGCTAGATGAACTCCGATTAAAGAAAGTGACGACCAGTTTAACGATTTCTTTGTTCAAATAGAATCAGGTCGAGAGGGCTAAAAACTGGGGCATAATAAACACGTTTTTGTTGAGCTGCCGTTCGGGGTATACTCCCCTATGAAGGAAAATTATACATGAAAGTTTCAGCCCTAGACCATTTAGTTACCAATAGTTGTATATGTCGCAGCCTGCTAGTGTAATTGATCATTTCACTAACTGACCAGGAATTTCGTGAAACGCTAACATATTCTGTAATTGTACAATATTTCACTAGATGTCTAATATTTTTGGACGGTACGTGAAATGCAAATTGTTTTGGACTACTAATGAAAATTTAGGCGAGGTGTTTCCTTTGCCTTAGACGGTGAATGCTCTGTGTGCGCATATGATGTAAGAATTTAAATGGTGATCGCGAACGACGGCTCTGGGCCCGTGATTATTGATGGAAGTTAGCTTTATGAAAAATTACTAAGTTACTATAGTGAAAACCCAATGCTGACTTAGTTTCGGCAAAAGATTTTAATATCTCCTTGGAAACAGTCTAACACAGCAACGGCTCAACAGCAAGTTAAACTATTGCAAAATACGTTCCAGAAGGGGACCACGGCTCTTCTGAACTTACTATAAAAACAATTCAGGATACTAATGAGACTTGTGATCGACAAAACACCGATAAGCGTGTTAGAAAGGCATAACTCTTTCCAGATCCTTGTTGTATATGTCGCGAAGAAATGATAGCTGAACAAGAGGCGCAATGCCGTAAATGTTCACGGAAGTTATTTGGTCTCCTACTCCACTCAGCAAATCAGAAGGTACAAATACGATGTGTAACTTATGCACGCTAAGTGAAATTATTAATAGGTGGTAGTCAGCATTTCGAAAGTAGCTAGCAGTCCATCTGATTCTCCAAATATGACTTGTATAGTTATGAACCAAAAAGTGAGGTTTATCAAATAGCTGGCAGGTATGAAATCATAAAAGGCTGGTTTGTTACAGAAAACCAGTTGGTGCATCATTCTGATCATTTGGTGACATCAACCAAACCAAATTATGTTAATGGAGGCCAAGGTTACGTCAAGTGTTCGTGCAAACCAAGAAAAACAGTGCAAGAGTGGTAGATGTGTGTGTAAAAGAGGGAAAATCTTAAGCAAGCTGCTAGCACTTGCCACCAATCACTACCTTGTGTTAACAAGTAAAAAAGTTTTTCCAGTTTTTTGCATTTTTCGTTTACATACTTTTAATGGTTATTATATATTATCACGTAACGTCCAAAAATATTAGACATCTAGTGGAATATTGTACAATTCCATAAACTGTCAGCGTTTTATGAAATGCTTAGACAGTTCGTGAAATGAGGCTAGCAGACTGCGACATATATACAGAGTTTGAATAGAATTTATCTTTTCTTCACACTATTGAAGATTTTGTTATGTACAACCCCTTGGCAAATTATCAGGCTCTCAAAATCTTTCATATTTTTCATTCATTATTGCTTTTTTTGGTTAGTAGCTAATTATTTAAATTAGTTAATACTGTGTTAAGTACAACTTTTTGTCAGCGCAGGCGTCATTTACCCTGTCAGCTACACTTTCGCGGTGATATGCTTATTAGCCAGCAGCCACTTGAAACATTCGCAAACGTTTTAGATAAAATTCATATCGGGAAAGTTTCCGGTCTCGGTAGAACTAGTACCTATAGTTTTCTCAATATGGCATTTTGCTCCATTTCATAGAAACTTTGTGACCGACACCATTCGTACATTCCTAAAAGCAGTTTTATTACCAAAATTGTATCGTACCTCATATGTATATGTATGTATCTATGTACGTACACCAACCGCTAAGAGTAGACTACGCCATTACAGATACCACATGGTTAATTGCTTTGATAATACAATCGTCATTGTATTTTTCCTAGGGCTTTTCCTCATTAAGTGTGTTTTGTCATCCACTAATTGTAATGTTGACTCATCACCGAAGCAAGTCTAAAACAGAATAATCAAATCAAGAACATGAACAAGTGATCCTTTCCGACAATCAATGGTTAAATGTTTGTTAGCATCGGCCCAACCTAACTGCTTTTCTCTCATTGCCAAAGTTGAAAATGAATACGTCCAATAATCTCGTCAGGAACTATATTTATCATTCAAGAAATGTATAATTCCTACGTTCAGATTTTTGTTTGTGTATATGTTAGGCTAGGTTTATGTGGTAAAGAACATTTGGAAGGTCTCCTCTCCTGAATACCTTAGTGGCGAAATATCGAGTTTTTTTATTGTATTTTTATTTGTACTGTATATATTTTACTAACCATGACACGGTCAACACCCGGAAACCGTCATAATACATAAATTTTGTCTTCAAAAGAGTATTTAAAATTTGAAGTAAAAATAAAACATTTTAATCAGTTGCATTTTAAATATAGGGGTTGGTTCCGATTCTCCTAAAATTAAAAATACAACAAACTAAAAGAATTTTTTTTTAATTTCCAAAACGAATCGATCAATTTCAAAAAACTAAACGCCAAAATGTGGTTTTTCAAAAGACTACTAAAACGAAGTATTACTCGCGATACCCCTTTTCATTTAAGATTTTCAAGAGCTCCAAGTGGTAGGAAGTGTTGAAGTCGGTGAGCCAATTTCTGTATCAAAAGTGGCCCCCTTCGATAATGCTTCTTACGTGCTTCAGGAAAGTTTTCATAATTTTCTAGATACCCAGAAAATTACGATGGAAAGTTCTCAAATGAACATAAGTCCATAAGTCTCTCTCTCTCTCTCTATTACTTAAAATTGAATTTTGTCGTAAATCCTTATTTTGACATCCCTTTACTTTTATCGGACTTCATAAAATTTGGATTTTGTAAAACAACGAATATCAACACTAGTTTCTTCAACATTTAAGACTAAAAAGCCTCACCTGTAGGCAATAAAAACTCGAAATTTAGAATGACTATAACTTTTTTATAGTCAGTGATACTAAAAAAAGGAAATGCAATGATGGAGTATAGTAAATGATTAAAATTTTAATAGCATCGTATCCAAGTATTTTTCATTAAGGTCGGTGTCAAAGCTCATTATATATTATTTTACAAAGAATTCTTATCAGGCGATGAAAAGAGACACGTTAAAATTAATTAATGGTAGGTACCTACTAATTTCATGTAATAAGCATCGAACTTTCGTTTTTTTTTTATCTACTGTTATTACTTTTCCAAGTCGATGTAGATATTACAAGTTTAGATGTGCGTCTAACTTTTCTCATACGGACTGGAAAGTAGGCACAAATCTTTCAGTCCAAGCAATCTTTTCACTTTATGACCTCGTACCTTTACTTTGTCAGCTAATAAACTACCTAGGCGTATTATTAGACTGATCCTCTCTTTGATATTATGTAGCTGTTAATTACGAAATATTATACATAAATTTGGCAGAATTAGGTATGTCAAAGAAATAAAGTTCAAAGGAAATTAATTTGAATGAGAATTTTCAAAATATCTACCCTACGCAAATTTCAGACAAGGTTCTCCATACTTTTCCGAATTGAAAGAAACCACCAGCAAATAAATAAAAAACGATAAAAAAAATATTTTATCAAACATTTTATTATTTTATACGGTATATACTTGCATGGATTTGTTAAAAAGTGACACAGAGTTTGCACAGAGAAATAAATGATTAAAAGGAGATGGAATAAAACAGAAGCAGCTTGATAGAAGACAGTATATAATGGATAGATCCCCATCTTGTGCAAGTGAATTCTTAAACCGCCATGTCCTGTTAATAGATACGCTACTGTCCTAAGTTAAATCCTCTTTAATGCAAGTAAGTTAGTAGTTAGTCATTGTGACGGTCGTTCCATCGTCCATTTGCTGTGCAGCTACATACATGGTTCCAATTTAATTGGTATTGTTTTATGGTCCGCTCACTAATTGCGCACTAATTGCACTACACTTTGTGTAATGCCCAATTTGATAGCCTTCCTTTACTAGCTGGTCTGCAATCTCGTTGCCTGCTATAGGCCTGTGCCCTGGTGCCCACATCAAGTTGACGTTGTTGTGTCTAGCCAGAATAGCTAGATTTTACTAACACTGCCATAATAGTTTGGAGACTATATGATAAGATGCTGGAGTCTTCAAGGCTGTCTGACTGTCAGAGAAAATGCAAATCCTTTCTCTCGCGATTGGCGACGCACAGTTCTGTATAGCATATATTTTCGTTTGAAATACCTGTGTAACCTTGGATTTCTTCATAGACACCAACGACAAAATTTGTATCTGACTTTGACCCATTTGTGTACCAGTTTTGGATTCTAGATTTTCACTCTTCACCAGTTCTCCACTCTCCTTCTCTCAAAACTTTGTAGGGTTTATGATAGGAAATCCTGGTGGTTGCTATGTAACTGCCCATAGTAGGTTCTCCAGTTATTATTGTTTCTCAATCTGTACGGACGCATTATTTCTTTTCCCATGATAAAAATATCAAGTGGAGGTAGGTTTAGAATGGTCTCCATAGCAGCTGCTGGGTTGCTCTCAATAGCTTCAGTTACTCAGAGGCATGCAGTCGCTGAATTTAAATAATGGACAAAATGTACGCTCATGGAAAGTAAAGATTGGACAGTTTCCATATAACAACATATTGGAAGTGACCAATGTTTACTTTCCATGAGTGTACGTTGTGTTTCATACAGAGTAGGTGAAATATTGATAATATTCTTAATGGTTTTATTAATGACAATGAATGAAACATTCGAACAAAAGTTAATCTATGTAAGAGTTGAAAAGAATTATCGGATAGAGTAACTAATGTTGATCAACTTCTTATTAGAATGTCTGTATATAAAATTTTATGATAAATCAATAATAGTAGACGTTGACTGCTTTCACTTTCTAGAATACATTGTATACCAGTTTTGTTATTTTCTTTTTTTTTTGTTATATTCATTACCATTAAAAATGGAACGGAGAACTTTGTTATCGAAGCCCGAACATAATTCTGCTACATACTTGAACTTTTATTTCTTAACACCCAATTCCTTTTTAAAATGTGTCAGCTGGAAAACAATATCAATTTTCAATTGGAGATACGTCAGAACTGTTAATGGTCCGGTATAAGGTTGCGATATTAAAATTTAATCTCGAATAAAAGCGACAATAAAACACAATGCAGTACGTAGGACGTGTACAATAAACGAACGTGCACACGTGAATAAGAAAAGAAAGTGAAAAAGTTAGTCTTCGCGGTTCCCGTCTCAGAAATATTTCATTCCATTAACAATCTCCGCTCAATATGAAGCATCAAAATAGTTGACCATAACCCCGAGCAGAAACCAATAATATGGGATTGTTAAAAACGGCGGTCTCTTTGTGCTATACGATATCCTATCAGCCTCAATAGGCAGAGTAGCGGCCGTGTCTCGAGAACACATCGTTGTAATTTCGACAAAGATAGACGATAGAAATTGTGGCGATATTTGAGGGTAATAGACAAAGACAAGGCGAAACTCTTCAGGAGAAAAAGGTGTAAAAATGATAAAGTACGTTCGAAAAAGGAGGGATGTTATACCTTAAACGCTGTTAGAAGAGGATGCGGCGTATGCTACTCAGGAAAAACAGTTAATACATATGTCGTGGGTGAGAGTAAGATGAACATCACACGTGTTTCTTAATAATCTGTCCAATTAACATATTAAGTTTGCCTTTGTGTATCGTGCCGCCTTCTGCATTGATTTCAATGATTGGGTTTCGAATCCAGCCTGTATTATGCAGTTTTAGTTTAGGATGTCGATGTTTTGTTTTTGCAAAAATAACAGCCAAAACAATTTTCAAGTTCATAATTTCTCATTTAATCCAAACATGTGTTGAATTGCTTAATAGTAATAAAGATTGGCGGTTTTTTATGTCAGAAAAGTGTTAATTATTATCGAAGGAGATGTTTAAACATTCAGTATTTGGCTGCGTTCTGTAAACCACATTTTTTCAATGTCCCCAAAGGAAGATGTCAAAAGGGTTCAGATTTAGTGGTTGAGCCAGCAATAACTAATCACTATTATCAAAAAGATGCACTTCTTATACTTACAATTCGAGCAACAATGATTGAAGCTTGCCAAAGTCACTAAATATAGTAATAGACGAACCTCTACATGACAACATATGTACATAACAAAATGACAGACTATTTCACACTACTTGAAGACAAATATAAAACAAGTACGCTTCAATGTTTGTTGCTCACATTGTATATGTATAAATATTTCTCCAGGGATATACATATACTTATATCACATATATGACTTGTACTTGATATTTTGCATGGAATAGGTCTTCCGGGTGATAGCTGCTCGGTTTTTGTTAGAAAATATCTAATGCACAGACACAAGTCATGTACCCTAACTAAGTGTATCATCTTCATACCGAAACGTATTGAAAAATAGCAATAAGTGTATAAATAATTAAAAACATAAGAAAACAACGTCGTTTTAATTAAGATGTAATTCTAAATCTTCTGGAACAGAAGAAAACAATCCTTCTGGAGTTTATTTTGTGACGACCAAGCTATTTTCATTTAGCTCTTCAAAACTGCGACCTTTATTAGTGTAAACTTTTCTTTAGAAAGGAAAAAATCAGATAGGAGTCCGATACACAAAATGCTAAGATCAACCGTAATTACCTTAGGTCGTAGGTCTATCAATTTGCTTTTTTCTACACTTCCATTTCAGATATTTTCCTCAAAGGCTGGCATCACCATGCAAGACGCTTGTAACACCAACATGTTTCCAATAGTCGCACTTGTTTTTTGGGAGATTTTGAGTAAAGTTAATGTTTGTACAGATAGTACATCAAGCATCACTAATTTTAGATGTAGCACCAAAAGAATTTCTTCAAAAAAGAAAGACACCTGCTCTGGTCTTGGTTGCAGGTAGTGTCGGATTCTTACCGACTAAAAACCCCTCTTTGTGCTCTTTCACTCTGCACCGGAATCCGCTGCCGCATTTCTTCAGTGCAGAATGTGTATTGCCTTAAAACGCTACGGTCTTCTTTTATCCTCTACTTCTTTGCTTCTAATTATCGTTGCAAAATAGCTGAGCAACGTGTTGCCGTGCTGCTGGGAGACTAAGTCCTCTCTGGCGTTTGCCAGGTTTAGAATCCTACCAGTCGCATGTTCATAAGCCTGTCTGTCATCGGTCCATCTGTTGCATTCGAACAGTGTGTGGTGCGGATCGTCCACTAAACTGCAGTAGGGGCACTGATCTGAGTCCACTTTTCCTCGCTTGTGTAGATACTGCCTAAAGCAGCCGTGGCCTGACAGCGCCTGTGTGGTGTGATCATTTGTGTCATTTTCAGGTCCTTCTAGCCACCTCTTAATGTCTGGTATCAGCTGGTGTGTCCAGCGGCCGTAGGTGCCTTCGTCCCAGGCGGCCTGCCACTTTCTCAGCATTTCCTCTCTGGCTTCTTGTTTGGGGGTCCCTGTATACCTCGCAAATCTTTCCTAGGCAGTGAATTCAAAAGGAGCGTGCTTGGCGATTACTTCTACCGCTGCGGCTGAGGCTGTCCTATACGCACTGCATATTCTAATGCACAGTACTCTATGCAATGCGGTAAGTTTCGCTCTTAGCTTCCTATTTCTAGTAGCTTCCCACCATATCGGAGCAGCATAAAGGATTTGTGCCTGTACGACGCCAGCGATAGTCCTTTTCTTAGATGATCTTGGGCCGCCCACGTTTGGCATCAGGATCGAGAGTGCGGTGATCGTTCTTTCCGCTTTGGCGATGCTTTCGTTGATGTGGGCGGCGAAAGTCAACTTTGTATCCATCCAAACGCCCAAATATTTAATGGATGGTTTTGGGCGCAGTGCATGTTCCAGTAACCTAAATTGGATTTCACTGATTTTCCTCTTGGTGGTCAGCAAGACCGCCTCCGACTTGTCTGGTGCCAAACAGAGTCCTTTGGCATCCATCCAGTTGGTCACCCTGAGAAGCGCCCGATCCGCGAGATACATCAGATTTTTCTCGTTGGTGGCTGTGATGATCAGAGCTATATCGTCGGCAAAGCCAATCAGCTTTGACCCCTGCGGCATCGTGGTTGTCAGGAGATCGTCATACATTACGTTCCACAACGTTGGCCCTAGGACTGGCCCTTGGGGAACTCCGCTGTTTACTACCCAGCTGCTGGTGGTTCCTTCAGCCTCAGCTATTATAACCCTGTCGGAAAGGTAGGAGGCCATTATTGCTTGAAGGCTTTCTGCCACACCCCTCGCCTTCAAGGCATCCAGGATATTTTGCCATGACGCGTTATTGAAGGCGTTTTGAACGTCTAGCGTAATCATTGCGCAGAGTCTGCGGTGTTTGTGCCCTGCAAAGTTCGCCGCTTTCTTTGCTTCGGCTATGACCTGTAGTACAGCGTCTATGGTTTGCCGTCCCTCCCTGAATCCATATTGGTGTTGTGCAAGTCCACCTGTACGCTCGAGCTCGGCTTTGAGCCTGGCCATACACTGCGACCTAAACTACTTATTGCGTCCTCTATTCTCGCTTGAATTTACAGATGGCCGGTTAGGCCAATTCCTTTTAAAATTTGCAGGATATCCCAAGGCTCCAGGTTAGGTAACCCTCCCTTTTTAATTTCATGTGCACCTAGGTGCAAGGCGGTTTAGACGCACAGATGTGCAGTTTGAGAGTAGATGGATGGATTTTTCATCCTCTTCCCCAGAAAATTTACATTCGGCTTTCTTCGTTATTCCAAGCTTACTTAGGTTTAAGACCTCTGTCAATATACGAATATTGGTTTTGATATGAGTGCATTCTGAAGATCTCTTTAGGTGATATGTTCACAGGCCAGTTTCAGCTTACCTTATACTGTGGAGATTCTCCCAGAATTTCGGTTTTCCTATTCTAGTAGCTCCATAGCAGGTATTCTGGCTCCCTTCTTAGCGAAGTTGTCTGCGATTTCGTTTCCTTTCACTCCTGTATGTTCCGAAACGCACAGTAAGATTATCTTGTTCCTCTTATCTAGCTCATTTAGTTTGTTTCAACACTTCCAAGCTATCTTGGAGCTGATAATATTGGAGCTTAAGGCTTTGATGGCTGCTTGACTATCAGACATTATAATAATTTCTTGCTTTTTTTAAGTTCTGTCTATGTTGACAGGATGTTAGAGAAATCGTCCTCCCCCGTGTATGAGATCATGAGATTGTTTTCAATAGATTGCATAATCGATCTCCTTTGCAACTAATCATAATAAAGCCATTCTTTGAACCAAGATGTACTGAATAATATAAGCATTTAATAGATGTTAAAAGGACCGAGTTTGTTGTGGACTATTTACATTATAGTAAAAAATGATCGTAAAACGTAAAACCAATCGAAACCATACTACCACAGGAACTTACAGAGTTCTATTTCGTAATTTAAACATTTGATTTGGTCTTTTATGGTATTTTTCTTGTGATATACTAATTCAACTATTAATATTTGCTAAACAAAAGAACATTTTTTGCTTTTCTAGATTCAAAAGGAATTTCGTACCCTTTATAGCTGAATATGTTGAATTAATACCTGCGTCGAAATTGAAAAGCAAGTGTCCATAAAACCATCCATGCGCTACAAAATGAAACATGATAAGCTTGTCTATTAAATGAATATAAAGAGAATTTCGGTTTTCCTCACAAACATCTTAACAGGAAGAGCACACTTACAATTAGCTAACCCGCAAAACTATTATTATGTGTTTATAAAGTCTAGATGTTGTAAATGGGTTCAGAACAATTACATTTATACCTTAAAAATTAAAATTGATAGGCGAATGTAATACTTTCATAGTTTATTAGAAACATCTGACGTACTCAGAAAATGGCAATCAACTACACTAATAATAAACAAGTTATGACTTTTACAAAGCAACATACGTTAAGGCACTTAAGACATTGAATAGAAGTAGCCATATAAAAAGAGAAGTTCAATTTTCATGTTAGAATTAACAGCATTTATATCCGAAGAACTTTGATGTTTGTCATTAATATCTTGCTTAAATGTTATCTTGTTGATTCCCAGAGCATGCAAATGATTTTAAAATGATCATATGTTCCAGTACAGAGATTACTTCTAAAATCTAATTGATAATTTTTATTCAATAATTTTTAATCAATATTATCTACCTATATTTTTCCAATTATGATGCAGATGAAGTTCAAGAGGGATGCTGAAAATATTTATTGAATTACCCAGTATACATTTCAGGAGTCCAATAGTATTTATATATTATAAGACTCATGTAAAAACAATTTGCATACGCTACCTCTGTAGTTACACAATTGATAGTATTCATAATCGAGCATCCGTTTATAAGTAACTAGTCTCGTGCCGTGATTAAACGTAGCATTTACTTGAGAAATTACTAACGTATACATATATCTTCACTAGAATATCTCGGTTACACTAAGGACATGACTGGTATATCTGAATATGCACACGGACGTGATTAGTACTCTTATATTTAAGATTGATTGATTGCCAGGGTCTGGTTTTAGTAATTAACGTGTCTATTGAAAATAAATTGAGCAAATATCGTGAATGGTATGTTAACCTCGTTCTATCTGAGAATTCTTTTGAATTATTTCAAAAGATTTGCCGTCTCAGTTCGTAACACATTTATTTCATAGTTTAGTATATCGGTAAATTATGCTCTAAATTTGAATAATTGGTGTTGGCTAGTTATATTTGTTTTAGATGGAAATTTTTAGCTACCTACTTTAATGCAATTACAGTTTGCCTCCCTGCGGTCTTTTCAAAGACATTTTATATTCCTTATTAAATATTATTCTGCAAATGTGTAGCTATTGTCCCATTACCAAACAAAGATTTTCAGCAGAAGTGGAAAAGTCTCAGAAGTTTGTAATAAATGAATTTAGTTGAACTATAGTTATAAACATAGGAGATCACCAAAAAGAATAAGTACAACAAAACAAACCCATCCGTTGGATGTTTTTCCAAGAACCTTTTTTTATTAGAATTGGCAATACCTTCCTCATCCTTTGGAATTTTCTTGAGTTATCCTCCTATCAAGTTTAATTCATTCAGTCTTAACCATTTAATTATAAGTTTATTAGTGGCTTGGCAAATCTTTTGCTTTCGTATTAATAGGCAAGGCTGTGTTATATCATTATTTACTGCCTGTATATGTAACTACCGCCGCCTAGTAACCATTTCAAGTGACCCTAAAAACAATCAACAATATTGAATTCATGGAATTTTCCATTGGCAATTCCAGCCCACACATTCACAGAAAATCTTTGTTGAACATCTATTCGTCGACTGTCATGAGAATTCTCAGGGAGAATATCTTTACCTATGAAAATCGCTTCATCTGTAACAGCCCCACCCAAAACTGGAGTGGATGATACACTGGCAGTAAGGCTTGCAACGTTGCACATGTATAAATGGAGATCATATAGGGCCACAATATCGGTCAACTTGTGGATTGTGATATCCGATCCTGCTCTGTAGGTATCCTAGCACATATCCCAGTTGACAACATTCAAAACCTCCTCCTTGTGATTGACAATGCAGGAGGGCTCAGAAATGTTGGTAAGATATATGTATGAAACAATCTTGGAGAATAGACTTAAAAATGTAACAAAAAGAGAGATACATGAAGCTCAAAGTAGATTTAGACCAGGATGTAGTGTACAAGGCCGAGAAGAAATTTAACTGAAAACCGCTGGAAACAATATGGAGTAGAACAAGGTCTGGTAGAGGCGATAAAATCTTTGTATAACAGAATCGCCAACATAGTAAGGTTTCTAAATGAAGAGTCAGAAGAGTTTATAACTACACAGGGACTACGAGAAGGAGGTGTACTTAGCGCTTTACTGTTTATACAGCTTTTAAATAAAGTAATAAGAGCATGCAGCCAACAATCAAAAAGACAAACGTGGGATATAACAAGATGCAAAACGTCGGAGTGAGTGACTGCGTGTACGGTCAAGACATTCTTGTAATGGCGGTGAATGAAAGGGCATTTCAAGAAAACGTAAATGTACGGACAAAAGAACTAAATAAGAATGGCATGATAATAAGTTCACCAAAAATAAAAGTAATGGTTGTATCTAACGTATACAGGAGAAATAACATTCTGATAAATGACAAACCAGTAGAATAAGTGGATTACATCAAATACCAGTAGTAATCATTTTAAGTGACACCAAAAACAATCAACAGGTTTGAATTCGGACAATTTCTCCCTTTGCAATTCCAGCCCACACATTCACAGAAAATCTTTGCTGAAAATGTGTTCGTCGAGTGACAGGAAAACTTTCCATGGCCCAATAATATGTATTGTGCATAAAGTGAATATCGTTACTCGTGAAAATCGCTTCATCCGTGACAACCACACGCAAAATTATACTCAAGAGGATGATACAGTAGGCAGTAGAGTTTGCACACGTTGCACATGATATGGAAGGAGATGGTTAGGCTTGAATATCTGTCAAATTGTGGATTGTGATACCCCATCCTTCTCGGAAAGTCGTTAATTAACGTAACAATTCGAGAAATGTCTGCAACCGTTAACGGCATTGCTATTGCAACAAAACTAGTGTATTAACTGTCAAACTCATTTAGAATTTACTTCAGCTAGTAACAAGTTAAGATTACTTATATTTTATTTCAGAAATTAATCATAAAGATAATCCATTAATCGTTCTGCAGTTTATTTGCTAGAGGTGAAAATCAGCTGACTTTGGTCTGGACTTTCCGGTAAGAACGTTTTTGTCTTTAACGTGATTGATACGTCAAATTGCTGTGACTTTTCTTTTCTTTAGCAAGCTATAGGTCATCAAGTGTGGGAGCACTCGAACAGAGTCTGGCTTGAAGTTCACCACAATCACATAGAGTGTAATGAAATCGGCTTACTTCCATCTTAATTTATTGGCCTTAAGTGGAGCGACTCCCGTTCCGATTTAGTTGAGGTTTACACACAAGATGGTGTCCCACTGGGCAAAGTGAGCAGTTATCAGTCGGTTCCACACTTACAAACGTCAGAAAGCTCTTCTGCGAACATAATCTGCTTGCCTGTTGTCTTCTCCGTAGAGGGTCACGCAGTCACGTCATTGTGTCAATGGATGACGCACGTCAAAAGCCTGTTTCAATTATGCGGCACGTTTCGCTTGAGGCTGTTTATTTTTGTGGCATGATTGGATCTGTTCCACACTGGCTAGGCGTATTCTTCAATAGAGAAACTCACTGATTATGTAGTTTTGTTAAGAACCAATGCGTTTGCTCTTTACTTACTACATGCTAACCTCATCAGGAGGTTATTTCTGGTCATTACTTGTTTTAATGCTTTAGTGTTTGCATGTGAGATCTCTTTATTGACCTTAAGGTGACTCCCGTTCCGATTTAGTTGAGGTTTATGCAGGTAATCCACACAATATGGTGTCCTACTGGGCAGCCCTGTATGTGAGATCTCTGTATATATAAGTTGCCATTACTTTTCTTTTCTTTGGCAAGCTATAGGTCATCAAGTGTGCGAGCACTCGGACAGAGTCTGCACAACAGATCTTCCATATCTTGAAGTTCGCCACAATCACATAGAGTGTATAGGAATCGGCTTACTTCCATCTTACTTTATTGACCTTAGGTGGGGCGACTCCCGTTCCGATTTAGTTGAGGTTTATCAAGGTAGTCTACGCAAGATGGTGTCCCACCGGACAGCCCTGGCAAAGTGGACAGTTATCAGTCGGTTCCACACTTACAAAGTTCAGAATGCCCTTCTGGGTACGTAATCTGCTTACCTGTTGCCTTCTCCGTAGACGGCCACGCAGTCCCGTCAGTGTCTCAGTACGGCAGTGCGGCACGTTTCATTTGAGGCGATGTTTACTTTTGTGGCATGACTAGATCTATTCCACACCGAGTAGGCGTATTCTCCTATAGAGAAACTCGCTGATAATGTAGTTTTGTTAAGACCCACTCCGTTTGCTCTTCACTTACTACATGTTAACCTCATCAGGGGGTTATTTCTGGCCATTACTTCTTGCCTTGTTTTAATGCTATGGTGTTTGCATGTGAGATCTCTGTATAGGCCAATACCTTTTCCCTTCATGCAATATTCAGGCTATTCTTAGCAAAAATTGATTATAAGGACAATTCTTAAAATGCTCTGCTGTTTATTTGCTAGAGCCTAGAGGCAAGCACTCATACAGAGTCTGTACAACAGGGCATCTTCCATATTTTGATATTGTAAAACACATTTATTGAAAATAGGTTTCGCTCATCTTTCCCATAAGAAAATAAACTTGGGCATTTACATATTTCTTCGTGTGGAGTTTCTACAATTTTTTATCATCACTCTCCAACCTCAAATAACCATTTAACGTCTCATTTCACAACATTTCATGTCGAACACAATTAAATGAATGAATAAAATCAAATTATAAACCGAAGTGATTGTATAAACCGATTAACTTTGTACTTTTGGGTAGTTATCAGAGTACACATTGACTTAAAATCGCATAGTATTCAACGTGTAGACAAGCTTTCGGCTTTCTAAAGCCTCATCAGTAAATACATTTTAAAACTCTTGTCTTTATTATAAATGGATATTCACAAAGCCCGGCCGTACTCCCCTTTCCAAAACTAGTTCTATAGAGAACTAGTTTTAATATAATAATATAATAATAATAATTAATAAATAATAAATAATATTAATATATTGAAGGGAAGTAACGGCTGTCACTACGTTAACCAAACAGGGTTAAAAAGATCCTAATATAATGGGGTTCGCAGCCATTTTAACCCTGTTCGGTTAATATTAATATAGATAATAGTATCTACATTTTTCTTCATTTCCAACTTCAACTTGTCGTAGCTTGCTGATCTCCTTTTTTTGCAAATGAGTACAATTTGTCTATCCAGTCTTTCACGTTTTCTGTGTTATGTTTAATTATTAATTCCACATTGAGAGGATTATTTCTGAATTATTGAATACCCTACAAGTCGAAAAATAGAACGCAACTATTAATTTATGCGCTTATTCTAAAATAAAAGTTGTTCGATATATGTACATACATACATATGTACCTAATAATTTATAATAAAAAAAAACATTGAACGACTTGCGTCTACATATGTAGTGACCATCAGGTTTACCGTATCGGTTGGCAGTAATTATTATTATTATTCAAAGGGAAATCGGCGCAATCAAAACAGCGTGCTATACGTATTGTTAGTATGAATATCTTAAGATGTATGAACGACGCGCACTAGAAAAAAGCATAATATTTCATGAAGAACAATGAGAGGCTAATATCATTTCGCGGGAATTCTCTGCGGCATATCTCGAAACTCCTTTAGAAGTTATGACTAAACTAGATGCATTGTTTGAAGTGACATGTATATGTGCGCTGCACAGATGTTCACGTTTAAAATAATTATTTCCCAATAAATAAGACTTACACGGGATGCTTTTCCCCTGTAAATTTATCGCGTGTTTCGTATCGTAAATACAGCTTTGGATGTCGGTAGTGTCTTTTCAGTAGACCTAAATGCTTAGCCAGTAATCTAAAACAATGTAAATGGTATTGTATCGAGAAATATCTATTTACCTGGAAAGGTATTTAGAGTCCGTTAAATACAATGTATACCACAGTAGAAATAGCACAATTCCTTAATCTTTCATTATATTGACTATACGTCAATTTATTCTAGAACACGTAAGACCTTTAGAGCAGAAAAACATGTAGACTGGTGGCCACTTTGCGATTAATGGCAAGAGAGGTGATTAAATATGATTTAACTTGAAAAGGGAGGACTGTAACAATTTTTATCATAATACATACACTTGGAGAGACAAGAGGTAGTCACCATAATTAAACAAAGTACAGTTCTATTGTCTAAAAATAACCTAACAGAACTCTACGCAATTTGACTCGTTACGATCGCTCACTAGCGCCGTCTATGTCAGGGTGTTGAGAATTTGCTTCGGCAGCAGCACGTATCCCATTTCGTAATTCTTGTTCAGTATTAACTTCGGTGGCGTACACTAAGCATTTTAAGTGACCCCAAAAACAATTAACAGGATTGAGTTCGGGCAATCGAGGAGGCTAGGCTACTGGACCTATCCGTCTTCCATCAAATGCACTTCCCACGAAGATCTGCACCCCATTCTGGGTAAACCACATAATTTGTCTAGCATTCAGTGCAGCATCTTTGTGTGCAGTTCCGCTAAATTATCGCGCAGAAATTGTAAATATCGAGCACCAGTTAACCACTTCCTCAAGAGCCCATTTTTACATTTTTTTAATTTGGAATTGCAAACCATATATTTACAGAAAACATACAGGTTGGCAGATATAGAAGTCAAAATATATGGAAATATTTGGAGACAGTTAAAGAAGAAATAAAGGGAAGAAAGAAGAAATTCCAAGAAGGTGATATAAGTATATAGGAGAAAAATAGAGAATGGGACAGATTCGGAGAAAAAAACAATAGAAGAAAATAGTAAAAACAACTATTTTACAGAGTATTAAGAAATATAGGAACCGGCAAGACGAAACTAACCAGACAAATAGAAGCAAGCAAGGACAAATCTCAACTGATCCTTTAGAAATAAGTAGATGGAGAGAATATTTTGAGTCTTGGAATACGAGAAAGGAGGCGAGACTGGAATTGAAAAAAAAAGAAGTAAACATAGAAGTGAAAAGTAAAATACAGTTGCAAGAAGTGCGAATGGCAATAGATAAATTAAGGAATGGAAAAGCACCTGGAGTGGAAAACATCAGAGCGGACATATTAAAATATACGAGAGAAAACGGAATAGATTTCCTACACCACATAATAGAGTTAGTATGGGAATCACAAGAGAAGCCTAGGAATTGGCAAACATCGGTAATAATACCAACATATAAGGAGAATAAAGTCTGGTAGAGACGATAAAATCTTTGTACATATAATAGAAACGCCAGCATAGTAAGGTTTCTAAATGAAAAGTCAGAAGAGTTCATCACTACACAGGGGGACTACGACAAAGGGTGTACTTAGCCCTTTATTGTTTATACTGCCTTTAAATAAAGTAATAAGAACATGTAGCCAAAAATCAACAAAGATAAACCTGGCACCTAAGAAGATGCAGAGCATTAGAGTGAGTGAGTGCGTGTACGCTGACGACATCCTTGTAATGGCGGCGAATGGAAGAGCACTTCACGAAAACGGAAATGTACGGGCAAAAGAATTGAATAAGAATCGCATGATAATAAGTCCACCAAAAACAAAAGTAATGGTTGAGTGTAGGCTTTCACGACCGTTTTTCTAAAGACAGTCTTTAGAAAAACTCCTGAAGAAGCTGATAGCACAATCAGCGAAACGTCAAGACAGTGAATTGTTACCTACGCGACAAGACCCGAAAAATATACCTACTACATATTACATACTACTACATACAACTACAACATACTACTACAGGAGAGATAACATTCTGATAAACGGTAAACCAGTAGAACTAGTGGATAACATCAAATACCAGTAGTAATCATTTTAAGTGACACCAAAAACAGTCAACAGGATTGAATTCGGGCAATTTCTCCATTTGCAATTCCAGTCCACATATTCACAGAAAATCTTTCTTGAAAATGTGTTCCTCGACTGACAGGAAAATTCTCCGTGGCCCAATAACGCGTGTTGTGCATAACATGAATATGGTTACCTGTGAAAATCGCTTCATCTAGAACAACCACACGCAAAATTATACTCAAGAGGATGATACACTCGCAGTAGAGCTTGCACACGTTGCCCATGATATGGAAGCAGATGGTTAGGCTTGAATATCTGTCAAATTGTGCACTGTGATACCCCATCCTTCTCGGCCAGTATCCTAGCACTTATGCCGATTCATAGCATTGAAAACCACCTCCGCGTGATTGATAATGCCGCTCGTTAATGTTGCCCGAAGATCGACCGAGTATTGTCATTTACTTTATTTGCTTCCAGAACGGCAGTGCATGGTATTCCCAAACTTTGGGACACATAGCATTGACTACGCCTGTCGTTAATTAACGTAACAATTCGAGAAACGTCTGCAACAGTTAATGGCGTTGCTATTGCAACAAAACTGGTGTATTAACTGTCAAACTCATTTAGAATTTACTTCAGCTACTATCAAGTTAAGGTTACTTATATTTTATTTCAGAAATTAATCATAAAGATAATCCATTAATCGTTCTGCAGTTTCTTTGCTAGAGGTGAAAATCATCCGACTTTGGACTGGACTTTCCGGTAAGAACGGTTTTGTCTCTAACGTGATTGATACGTCAAGTTGCCATGACTTTTCTTTTCTTTCGCAAGCTATATAGGTCATCAAGTGTGCAAGCACTCGGACAGAGTTTGCACAATAAATCTTCCATGTCTTGAAGTTCACCACAGTCACATAGAGTGTATTGAAATTGGCTTACTTCCATCTTACTGTATTGACCTTAAGTGGGGCGACTCTAGTTCCAATTTAGTTGAGGTTTATCCAGGTAATCCACACAAGATAGTGTCCCACTGGGCAGCCCTGGCAAAGTGGGCAGTTATCAGTCGGTACCACACTTACAAACTTCAGAAAGCTCTTTTGCGCATATAATCTGCTTGCCTGTTGTCTTCTCCGTAGAGGGTCACGCAGTCACGTCAGTGTGTCAGTGGGTGACGCGCGTCAAAAGCCTGTTTCAATTATGCGGCACGTTTCATTTGAGGCTATGTTTACTTTTGTGACATGACTGGATCTGTTCCACACCTAGTAGACGTATTCTCCTATAGAGAAACTCACTGATAATGTAGTTTTGTTAAGACCCAATGCGTTTGCTCTTCACTTACTGCATGTTAACCTCATCAGGAGGTTATTTCTAGTCATTAATTGTTTTAATGCTATGGTGTTTGCACGTGAGATCTCTTTATTGACCTTAAGGGGACTACCGTTCCGATTTAGTTGAGGTTTATCCAGGTAATCCACACAAGATTGCATCCTACTAGGCAGCCCTGCATGTGCTATCTCTGTATAGGCCAACTCCAAAATATTTTGGTTTTCCAGTGTGATCCAATACGTTTTCCCTCCACGCAATATTCACCTCTGTTGCAACCTCTGGCTTCCTTTACCCACCATTTACTCTTGCATTTCAAATTTAGAATTGTTAGACTGTTAGATCATCTGCCTGTATTAGAGTAAAGTATGTATATGGAAATATACATATTTTAATATATGTATATATATTAATATATACAATATTATTATGTATATATTAATATATACAATAAAGATTTTCAAGAAATCCAAGCATTATGAACTTTGATTTATCATTTTACTGATAAACAATGCATTTGTGCAAGTCTTAGTGATTAGATTTAGATTAGGATCATAATTAATTCTATACACTCTTGTTTTGTCAAATACAGTTGTGTGATATTTGAAATACAACTATTATCCCAAAAATAAAAATGTTGCATGTACATTTACTGGTACACAGAAGGTAAAATCATAAATCTGAATTACTCCTATGTAATGTGTGAATCAAAACATATAATTCTTCTCTCAGCGATCTACCCATATCCAAAATAGACGGTTTAGTTTTGCTGCGATGATTACATTATTATACAGCATTTTCTTTATAATTTCCTGTCACTACCAAGCACGTTAACTTATTTAATTAAAAACCTAAAAGAGAGTACTTAAATGTGTGTATTTCTTTCGTTTGCTTTCATAACATCAAACTCGCTAACCGACAATATAAAGTAGGTTGCATAATGAAGGAAATTGAGTTCATAGAGGAGTTTTACGTAAAAAATTTAAATTAAAATCCCTGGAAAATAACGATAATGCCGGGTACTCCGAATTCATTTTTCGATTTCCTAATTAACAAAAGAACATCTAACGAATTATTAATTTTATCGTAAAATAAGCTGATTAAGTTTAAAGATTTGCAACCTAATTAACTAACCAAGCGGTGGAGTCCTCTTAACATTCTAAACCTTTAATAACTGATCTTTATACCATCATACATCATAGTTATATCGCTTTTGAAAAGTCATACTACAAATTAGCCTCTCAGTTTGGTCTTAAATACGTATTTGGAGTTAAATAAATACAAAAAGTGTTAATTTATTACTTATAAGGACGAAATGACAGATGAAATATATAGTTCATCAATGTGTTAAATGATAAATGCTCAGTTATAAAAGACGATACCTTAGGGGTCTGATCTTCGCTGGCCCCCCTCGACTAACATATGAATCATGCTTACAAAACTCTAATTTGAATAATTAATATCAGTTTTAAACAGTTTTAAATACCTTCCTCTTCTACGTCTGTACGTTCTTCGAGTCTGCGGACGTTTTCCCGTACAAATTGCTTAGAACTAATTACTCATTTACTTTCTAGCGTATATATGCTTTAACTTAACGTTCGGTTGCACAGCTTTTTGTTTAGTGAGATTGAAATAGTTGAGCTTAATAGTGATAATTAGTTGCACTAATAAGTTACATCAGATATGTAATTTTTGTGTTTATTAAAAACTAAGAATAAAATTTTAATAAATTTGGATTTTGTACTGTGGGAACCATCAAGCAGTGACAAACAATAGCGTATCTATGTATATTTTTGCTTGAAGTTTCTTGGATTCAAAATCACCATCATTTTTAACCATTTTCCAGTTAAGGATTTGAACAAACAATGAACATAACCCAAAAAATACCGCAAAATTATTTCCAAAAATGGATAACCTTGTGTGATGTTTTTGCAAAATTGGCCTAGCTGAACGTTTGTAAGCATATTCTTAGCATACTTTGTAAATAATTCTTCTAGATAATTGACACTTTAGTGATTGAACTTGTTGATCAATCAAATATCATTTATATCACATATGTTCAGTGATGAAGTATACATATATTAAGGTAGAATATTTCAACAGAGATATCGAAATGCATACTACATAAAGATTATTCTGTATACTACACGTGTGTTCACCTACCGCTTCAATTTATCAACGAAATTGTCAAAAACCAAATAAATGTGCTTAAAGATCTTATACGCTGACCCCCGTCTTCGAAAAGTATTAATAATGAGAAAAATTCTCAAGTCAGAAAAACATGCTTACTGACAAGAATGGGTGTTTCCGTCCCACTCTACCTCTTAATGAGCCGACATTTATCTTTGTCGTGCACGTATTAATCACAGAAACCGACCTGGCCTCCTGCTGGTCAATTAGGCAGATATTGGGCCCACACAAGAAGTCATTGTTCCCTATCCGAACACTCCATACGGACTAGTTTCGTCGAGGTACAGGCTCGTGCCAGTGCATTCCTAATGCGATAAAACGTCCTGCATGATTACGGGATATTTTTTGATTGAATATTAGACGAGGAATAAGTGTCTTTAATTTTTATATGTAGGGACGCGTATAGGGATCGCTGGCAGACAAAAATGCTGACCAATCGCGCTTCTAAATTGTAATAAAGAAAAATCAGCTATTATAAATAATTTTTTATAGTAATAAATAATAATGAAAAAACGTAGGTAGGTTAATATGTAGAACAATAATGAATACACTAGAACTACATTTACGAAATTTGCTGAAATTAAAATTATTTATTTTTATTCAAATTACTGCATCAAACACTTTCAATCAAATGATAGTATAGAATTCTTAAGGAACAACCCCACAGATTCTTGTTACAGCTTCTTGAACGCTGCCGTTGCCTTCACACGTTCCTGTCATAGCCAATTTCAGTTTCGCACAAAGGAAATAGTCACATGGATAGACTTACGTCTTGGCAAAAAATTATCAAATAGCAATAGTCCTGTGTGATAGTGCAATTTCCTAAAACCCAGTGATCGATATTTGGGCATCACTTGAACTATTCTTTTCCACAAAGACTGTGTAACCCCATACCATAATCTCCCCAGTGACATTTTAATTGTGCCGAAGAAATTACCGAGGTATATTACCTTTGTATGTACCTACCTCTCATGACTTCTGAAAGCACAATTTTGCCGAATTCAGAAAGCTTGGGGTCTTCCACCTAGCACTTAGACGTGTGCTTCGAGAATTGTATTGGGAAGACCAAATTTCATCACCAGTTACAATCAATTCTAGAAAGGTGCGATTTAGTCTGGCTTTAGTCCTCAGTAAAGACATTAGGAACAAATCTAGCATTGACTTTCATGTTGTTCAAATCTCAATATTTGTCAAATTTTATTTTCATACCTTTGGTCGTATTTAATTCCTTCTTCTCGTGATTTCTTTTGGTTGGACGGCCTAATCTTGGATCGTCTACTTATTACACTTCGACACACGATCTGAATTATCAAGCTTTCTGGTCATCACCATAAACCATTTTCATTAATCTAAAAACTTATCTGTACGTTCAGTAAAACCAGTTTAATGGAAAGTAATAACTTTTTGGTTCAAGACATGTAGAGGCAATTTTTTACCACTTTTTTAAACACATGGCTCTAGGCTTGGGTTTTCAAATTTTGACCGGAATACCGAAGTCTTAGTCACGTAAAGGCTATTGTAATTACTTTTACTATTATTACTTCCAAACTCTTAGTAATATTTAATTCTAGTTTCTAGGTTTATACATACTTAGATTCATATCATAACAACTTGCATGTTACAGCTAACTTTAATATGAGCAAAGCTATTGCGAACATCAATCAAAGAAAAAATGTCAAAATGAAACTGGAACGAGGGACATTCTATACAAACAAAATTTATGGTACAAATGCCGCAATACGAGTCAAATTGAAATACCTGCATACGTTACAAAGGCCTTTAATCAATTTGACAAAATGCTGATAGGAATACATTCATATTGATGGAATTAAATTCTTTTTAGAAAATACGTAGAGCTTTTCTGATAATCACACTGTGCTAATCTGCCAAATATTTCAATTTAATTGAATTAGGTACGCTCGGAGAATAAGTAGTCGGGACGGATAAGCGCAGCAGCTGTTCGGTTGCACTGCTGCCGCGCTTAGCCGTCCTGACTACTTTTTCTCCGAGCGTACCTACCTATGTGTCAAGTAGGCACATATAAAAGACACTTATAACCAATACACAGTATTAGACTTCGTCAAATGTAGATCACAATTTCAACAAATTTTGAAAAGGAAGTGATTTATCAAATATATATTTCCTATGACACGCACAAATACAACAAATATAGAGCGCAACAATATAAAAGCTGGTATGAACGTTAACATTGGTCAAATAAAAGAAAACAGCAATCTAGGACACTAAACATTTACAGTAGGTACTGGCCATTAAAAATTCCCTAGATACATGTTTTCAAAACGAATTTGTTTTTTCAAGTCATGTAAGTCTTACAAATAGTGTCCGTGTTGCAAACAAACTAGTTAATAATAAGGCTATAAGATATTGTTCATTGTATTATTTTTTTAAGTAAAAATTAGTTGATATTTATTAGTATTAGCGAGAACAGCATATTTTCTAGTAACAAAAAAAATCCTCAAGTTGTTTGAAATGTATCTTTATTAAATAACTAAAAACGTATAACATTCACCTAGTTTAATACTTTGTGGCAAAGTCTTTTGAGGCAAATGCAGCTTCACAACAAGCAGGCAGTGAGTCTACTAACTTGTGTAGATATTCTACTGGTAGTTTTGTCCATTCTGTAGTAAGGCCTGCCTGTAGCTTGTTTGAAATGGGACAATCTTTTTGTCGAATTTCTCTATCCAGCCCCTCCTATAAATGCTCAATCGAATTCAAATCCGGCGATCGAGCAGGCTACTCGAGAATTTCAACATCATTGTCTGAAAGCCATTTCTTGACTACCCGTGATGTGTTTAGGGTAGCTATCATGCTGAAACACCCATCCCGGTGGCATATTTGTATTTCCATGAGGCAGCATCGACGTCTCAAGAATATCTGGGTATTTATACTGATCCATGATGCCTTGAATCCGAACTAGTGCCCCAAATGCATCCCTACTGAAACATCCTAAATCTATAAAAATATAAGAATACCATTATAGTATTTAATAGCATTTCCTCGCCCTAAACCATAACGTTTCCACTGCCATGTTTAACTGTTGGGATGTTATATTTTACATTAAATCTTTGTCTACATCATCCATTTTGTCTTAAAATCACTGTTTCATTTTTCTGTTAGATGGTACCTATACAGTCTGACTGTTTTATATTATAAAAACTGGGGAATTTTTAATGGTCGGTACTATATATCCAGGTGGGTACGCCAAACGCTTGATGCAAATGGTTCAATCGGCTCCAGACAGAACAACTTGATTGCTCCTCCCATTCTCTGTAAGCGCCCTTCGTTCAGCGGAATTGAGGATGCTATATTAGCAAGGATCGGAAGCCATAGTGTAGGAGCGCACCTCAACGTATGTGTCATGACGCTCATTGCTCCGTTAAGTTGGTATGAGTCCTTTTATACCATACTGGAGCACAATATTTAACAACCGAGTAAGTTATAGCCAGTTAAGCCAGTAAAGTTCGTTTCCCAGGAGATTCCACCAAGTTTGCCAAGAATGTTATTCGCCGATTTAATTTTCTGGACTGTCTTTGTAAAATGCTGTTTATAAATTAATGACCTGTCTAGGGTAACTAGGGTAGGAGTTGTATCTTACTTTTTCTCCACCGAAGGTGACGTCGAGTTGTCTGTGGGCTAGCTTGTTAGTAAGATGAAAATATTTCCGTTTTTCGAGGGTTAAATTTCAAGCATCACTGCATGTAGTATTTACACATAATTCCAAGATTTTTCGTAAGTTGGCTGCTTCCCTCGCCCAGTAATTGATGCTGGGTTGCTAAGAGAAATACGTCAGCGTAGATAAATTTCTTTGATGCTGATCTTGCAACGTTATTGGTATATATGTAGGTACATTAAAAAGAAGTGGTGCCAAAACTAATTCCTGAGATAAACGATTTTTAATGGTAGGTACGAGTAGAGCTGAACCTCTCGTTAACATATATTGTTATTCTTCGTTACTCAGTAATCTGTTCTGTATCAATCTAGTGATACTTTCATATGGTATAACTTGCTGTAATTTAACTATCATAGTCTACCATAGCCAGACCATATCATAGCCCGAAACAAATCTATTAAGGGGCAAAAGGGTTTTAGATCTTTTTGGAAGCCCGATTCAATATGTGGGTAAACCAGGACCTGATCCCAGCAGCTGTGACCACATTTAAAGCCGACCTGTTCCGGTATGGTCAAATCTTCTACCGGGAAGATATTCTGTTACATAATAATCTCTCAAGAAGTTCGTAGCGCATACTAAATACTGGGATGGGTCTGTATCTGAACAGCTGTTCTGCTAGTTTTCCTTGTTTGAGGAGAACGAATATTTTGGATAATTGGGCGACAAGAAATATTTTCTTAAATTAAATCTGTTCATTACGAAGGAAATTTGGAAAGTAATCAGACAAAAAATACAACTCCGAATAAGGTGGCAACTAGAAAAAAACTCAATCAAATTAAATATTTTTGAAGAGGTAACTGCAAGCCTATTTGTTGCAAAATTATTTGATTACGAAATGATACATTGAAAGCAATTTTTAGCAATTTATTGGCTAGACTCGAAACTGAATAGCAGTTTCAGTTCTTTCTAACAGTCATCGCCTCAAATATATGTCTGCGTTGCATCTGCTTTCATCAACATCGGCAAGTTATTTAATCCGAATTAGAGCATCACTAGAAATTGTTTGGTTCCGATACTACTAGGTGGCAGCATTAGAAATAACAATCACGTGTACCATAGTAGTGATAGAGAATCTCAATTTTAGTGTTTTTATGTGTTTGTTACCACATAGCTCTCAATAATGTTATAGTGGCCCATCAGTATGACATTTGATAAGCATTCAGGCAAGTTGTTTTTGCTTCCTTTGCACAAAAAGCAATATGGATGTCAAAGAAAACAGAAGCTTGCATAACAAGAAAAAAATATACCAGCCATCTAGAGATACTGGACATGTAAACCTCTTCTGCCGAAGCATTTATTTTTTTGGTACCAAATCTAGGTGTTACCTTGCACGCTAAACAAACATTTTCTCGTCCAAGCGTGATAAAAAAAATGGTTATCTGTAATTCAAAACCAAATTCATACTAGCTATTATTACCAGGATCTTTTGTTAACGCCATTAAGGTAGCACCTAAGTTTCTACATATACTTCTAATATTTATTATGGGCTTGTCTTGAACGTGGCGAAAACAGGTCTACTAACATTTTGTTCCAACTATTCATAACACCTCCTCAAGCCTTTATATTCGTTTTAACGGTAGAAGTATACCTGAGAGTGACTGCGTGGACTTTCTAGGATTGTCTGTTGATCGGCGGCTTAAGTTTGAGCAACACAGTGAAGCGCTCCAATATAACTATGCTCGACATTATACGCTGTCCAATCGCTTCGAGGTATTGTCAGTTTGCAGTCAATAAAATTATTTTATTATGCGTATGTTGAATCCAGACTACGGTATGGTGTTATTTTCTGGGGTTGCACCCCATCTGCAAGGAAGGTATTTATATGGCAAAAAAAGATTATTAGAGTTATAATGGGAGCCGTATCTACAGACTCGTGTCGCCCTTTATTTGGAATCCTCGGTATTTTGCCGTTGGCTGGTGTCTTTTTTCACAAAATTCTGATGTTTTATAAAGCCAATGAAAGCACATTTGTAAGAAACTGTGACGTATCTAGTGGCATGACGACGAGGAGCTGCCATAATCTGAGTATTCCTTCGCTTAGAACTAAATTTTATGAGTCCAGTCCCATGTATCAAGCCATTATGATCTATAACCGATTGCTTGATTACATAAAATCCATAGCTAGTAAAAATCAGTTTAAATATGTACCTTGAGCAGTATTAATTGTTTTATTGTTATTTTTTTATACATTTTAGTGTCTATGTTATAATTTTTTATATGCACCTGTGTATTTTTATTTTTGTTTTATCTTGTAACATTCTTTGCTACAGACAATGTCAATGTTGCTTGAACCATGGCAATAAAGTTCATTATTACTATTGTTTAATATTTTTATACATAGACTTCTAACATTTATACATTCTAACACCCATAATACATAAAACACCCAACAAAGAACAAGTTTTTCAGATTGCAAGAGAATTAACATTCAGTTCTACCTACTACACCCTTTGCTAATAAACGTTAATTAAAGGTGAAACTGCTGAAACCCAATGAAAAACTATTAATTTCTATTCTTCAATATTTTCCAGAGAATAAAAATTCGACGTATTAAAGCTAACGCCGTTATTAACTCATTGATTTTAATGAGTTGTAAAAGCTTTATAGCTTTGTGTGGTGAGTTTATTATGTGCTGAAGTGAAACATCGAATACATTAGGGCGTTCGTAATGAATCCAACAATTTTATATCCTACTTCAAAAACCTTTCAATAAAAATAGTATAAAAGTTATCCAATTTTGGTTCGTATAATTTACTTCAGGGTAATTAAATATAATCAATCATAATTTTCATAATGCACAATCTCAAAACTGTCTGCGTTTATCTTGGAGCTATGACTATTTTACTACTATTACTAAAATAATTACCAAGTATTCAAAAGTTAATATACACAAGTATGTTGTCCCTAACTCGCTTATCAATCTCTGTTGTATATGTATAGCCTGACTCTTACTAAAGTATAAGCTCTAAGATTTGGTGATTTTAGCACAGGTACATATATTTTTACACAACACATCAACTAATAAATCATTCCATAAGCAACAATACTACTTTGACATCATACATACGAAAAAGGGAAAATAACAGATTGAAGCTAACTTTCAACTAGTATCCATCAATTTTAATGGAAACTAATAACTTGAGAACAACTTACTGGAATACATTGACTACAACTTAACTGCCAATATAACAAATCAATTCATTTTATAATGAGGGTTTCCGGTGTTGACCGTGTCATGGTATTAAAATATATACAGTACAAAAAAAAATAAAAATAAAATGCACAAAATATACAATAATCTCGACGTTTCGCCACTAATGTAAGCGGCTTCTTCAGGAGCAAAGAGGTAAACTGGGTGGGTACCTAAAGGTCACGGTAACTCGACGTGTCAACCACGCTAGAGGCGAAAACCTTCTGACTTCTGGTTTTCGCCTCCAGCGTGGTTGACACGTCGAGTTACCGTGACCTTCTGACGCCCCTCACCTACCAGAAGGTTTTCGCCTCTAGCGTGGTTTACACGTCGAATTACCGTGACCTTCTGGTACCCACCCAGTTTACCCGGAAACACCCGGAAACCCTCATTATAGAGACTCGGGCCGTGGAAGCCTTTGATATCATTCAATTCATTTTAAATTAATTTTGTGAATTTAATTTAAAATAATAGTAACGTAATAACAATACTTCCTTGTAATAATTATATCAGCAACACTCTCGTGTAGTTAGAAAGCTTCTTGCCATTGTTCATACGTTCTTACATGCTAGATGCCCAAAACACATTTGGTCTCAAAAACCTCCTAAAGTATGGAATTTGAGAAAAAAATCAAAGGTAAAAATCGATTAGTAGTGAAAATTTTATTAAAATATAACCCTTGGGATATTATTAAATTTAACTTTGGTAAAATTCTCCCCATCATTCTCTGGATGACGTTTATATTCACTTCTCGGACCTTCTGGAATATTCTGGCCCGTAACTGTATTTTAGGCTTCCCAATTCTTGTCATAAGCTTTCCTACTCTGTAGTCTACAAAATTCCTTAATAGAGCACGCCTGGGGTACGTTGGGTGATACATAATTGACAGCTACCTTACCAGCTAACCAGTTCTGAGTGATTGTAGAATATTCGCATGAAGCCAGATAGGGCCAGAATATTACATCATCATTTAGATCATGAGTATTAATGAAATTTACAATTTAGGTAGCTATTTGCGAATATAGACGTTTGCATCTACAACTTTACCTTTAATTCTCCCAACGTAAGGTATTGTAATTTCAACTTCAAGAAATAGCGCGTCAGATCATAATCTTGTCGGTAAATTTCGCTTTCGGTTTGAATTTTACGTTGTCAGAACAACTTGTAATATCGTACGTGTAAAAACCATCGTTTTCCTTTATTTCAGAATTGAATAATGTAAAATATTTGGGACACTTCCTCCTTATTCTAATCCATTTTAGTCAAAATTGTGGCAATTTGGTATTATGCAATTCTATGCATAATTCCAAATCTATAGCCGAAAGTGCTAATAGACGTTTCAACCCTGTTTTGAGGAAATTGGATGAGTCTCTTTACTTCGTGAGCGGCCAAAGCTAGAGGTTGTCCACTATTTGGTAAATTGATACATGGCAAACTTCCTTCACATTCGTTAATTGTGCGGTAAATGGTTGGCGGTCCAATATTTTGCTCCCGAAAAATTTTAACAATCTTGCGTTGAGGTACTTGTCCAACTAACTTATAGAGGTATATAGACTTTCGTATTTCAATCTTGCAAAACTATTTCAGACAAATCTAACATGTCACCATAGTAACTAACAAACGGGCATCTTTTCTAGCCCAGTGGTAACTAAATTGGACCATTGTTGGTGATAACAACAACGTCGAAAACTTCTATACTTTATTTTTGAGTTGAATTGAACCTGTTACGAAGGTATTATTTTCATGCATTAGCCTATGTTAAAAGATTTTGTCCAATAGTCTGGTTGACAGCATACAAAAATCTGAGAGAATAGAACTTAGAAAAATTTATGACATGCAGTAAAACGAGTATTCATTTTTATCGTAGTTAATACATACTACAAGACGTAACACCAGCTCATATCGATACCAGGCCAGTACCTTCAGTAGTAATTCTAATTACTTAGCAAAATAAGTAATAGCATAAACAAAATATAACTTTCCTTTTACATCAAATACTTTGCAACATAAAATTTAAATCTGGAGATATATGTATCTACATATGCGTTCATATGAATATATATAAAAAGCATCTTTCAACCAAAACAGCTACAGTGTCAACTTATTACAAGTGTTGGGACACGGAGTACAAACGGTCGACGTGTCTATAAATCTTTGCGACTCAGAGGGTGGGCCGTGTTAAAGAAGGCCGCCAAAGGGGCCGGTACGTTTCGGGACAGTGGTCTCACAATAAGACCTCATTGTAAGGCTAACCTCTCTTTGGCTAAAAGATCTCACCGACTCCAGCGTACATCGCGTATACACTTTCATTCAAAATCTGAACGATCATCTGGTCTATCAAACGTGTAGAAGAATAAAGTCAATACTCTTTCGGATATTTCTACGTGCTTCTGAAAGAAACTACGACCCTGTCACGTAGGTACAGTTAAAGTAAGCTTTAAAGAAAATAGAAGTTATTCAACGAAGCTCACTCAAATATGTAGTTCTTATTATGATATAATACGTATTTAATTAGAAAAATTACTATTTTATACGTTTAGGTTGCCAAACTACTGTGACTTCTATCTGTGCGTTTGCAAATTATTTTCTCTAACGTGTTCGTTATTTGGAAACAAAAATCTGTACATTTTGTCCAACGCTCCTCCAATTTTTTATCCCGAGGTTATCAACATAGGTATTTGTTTGTGAGATCATTTCATCGTTGGAGTGAAATCCTTTTCCGTCGAGCCATTTCTTCAGGTGTGAGAACAAGAAATGGCCACTCGGGATTAAATTCGGAGAATAGGGTGGATGAAGGAGCAATTCGTAGCCTAATTCATGGATTTTTACCATGGAAACTGCACATGTGGACACTTGCGTTGTCCTGGCGGAATAGAACTTGTTTCTTGTCCAAATCCGGTCTTTTTTTTCAACCCCCTCCTTAAATTGACGCAATAAGTTGGCATAGTATTTGCCATTAATTATTTTACTTTTTTGAAGGTAGTCAATGTGGAGTATACCGCATGCATCCTAGAAATCGGTCGCCATGTTTTCATTGGCTGACAAACTCACCTTAGCCTTCTTTGGCGCCGAGAAATCCACTGCTATGAATGCTATTTTGTCTCTGGTGTGTCGTGGTGGATCCACATTTCGTCCACGGCTAAATGGCGCAAAAACTCATCCATATTGCGGTTAAACAACACCAAACACTCCTGCGAAGTTGTCACGCGATTGCGTTTCTTGTCGATTGTGATCAAACATGGCACTCATCTTGCAGAAAGCATTCTCATACCCAAGTGATCATTCAAAATTGAAACCACTGAGCCATGTAATATGGCTATGGCTTCCACAATCTCTCCCACTTTCAATCTCAGATTGGGCACCACCATATCGTGATTTTTTTTAATTGTTTCAGGCGTAAAGATCTCAACTGGGCGTCCAGAACGTTCGGCATTTTCCGTGCTTGTGCGGCCACAACAAAATTCAGTAAACCACTTTTTTACTATGGAAATTGATAATGCAGATCTCCCATAATACTTACCAAGCTTAGTCTTGGTTTGAGTGATAGTTTTCTTCCGCAACAAGTAATGCTTAATGAGCAGACACAATTCACTTTTTTTCCATTTTCTGCTCAAATCACGAGGTCTTCTGCTATCAATGGCTGTCAAACACCAACTAAATGACGCAGCTTGTTCAAATTTTAACAGGAGTCAACTGATAGTTGCCTGTAGACAGGAGGCGGGAAATTCAAAAGGTCACCGACATATTGACCCACCCTCGTATTTTGCTTCCAGCACATCATATACATAGGTGACCTCATTTACCAATCCAATATCAAACATAACTGTATTGAATTTTCAGTATTTTCTTAATAAAACCATTTCATTTGATGGCATCAAAATAATCTGGTCGCTATAGTAATCAGCACTGACGTTGTAAAAAGAGAGGCACTTCCACAATTGTTTATGGAACTATTTATGGCATATAGGCTTGGTGGTCGCAAAAGTAGGCTCGGTAGAACTTTGATTGTGAAGGAATCAAAGATATGGAATTGGAGTCCGGCGATTGAGGCGCACTAATCTATCACCGCTTCTCCGTTCAAGCACCATACACACTATGCACACAGTGGTAGTCCAACAAGCAACACAGCTTGCAAGCCATTGTAGCACCCACCACAGATAAAAAAAATTATGCGAAAGAGCAATGAATATATGTATAGGAAATATAAGAATTTAATCAGTGCACACAAACTTACGGTAGACAGTGTATCCATAGGTGTCGGGTGTGAAACAGCACTCACTAATATATGTTAAATTCTCTCCCTGTCTGTAGAATCCATGAATACACGCTATCGTTGATGATTGTTAGTCCGTTTCATTCCTCCACCTTTCCTTTTTTTTTGAGATGTTTCTTTTTACTCTCCTCGGTCTCTAAACGATTCTAAATACTGACGTCCTTCCGGCTCACCCCAAAAACGTCAGCGACAACGACCTTTAACAGCTTCGGGTTCTTACTCATGCTTTTTCTAGTTTTTTTTTCCGCTTACACGCACAATACACACAATAAATATTTGACGGTAATCGGATTTTCTTTTGGGACGTTTCAGACGTTGAGTTGTACAGAATTCGCTTCTTATCGTTTACGTAATCTTCGCTCCAGTTAGTGTGGTTCTTATGTCTCTTACTCAGGACGTTAATTATTTGTGCAATGTGGAGCGATGTTATGTGTTATTTTGTTGTGGTGATTTTTCGTAAGGTGTTGATTTAATGTGTCCATACAATTTCCTTTAGTAAAGTCTGAAAATGGCTACGTATCTTATTCCGGTATAAGACTAGTTGCATAACAAGTATGATATAGTATTAACCGCAATATTTATGTATAGCGACTTAACGGTTTAGACCATACATTCACCAATTGATTGACCAAATCCTTCCGCAAGGTTCATTTTAAATCAGTTATAATGAATCAAATTGACGTAAACACTCTCATCAGACTAATCTGCCAAATAAAACTTTTGGGTGTCGACTAAAAATCGTTCTTTAAAATTTTAATTAATTTGAATTGTAAACTTGGAACAGTTCTTAGAGTTTGTCAAGTTTTATAATATTTAAATCACGGATTGCACATCCAATAGGCTAATGGTTTTACCGACGAATAATGGATCATAAGGATTTGAAAAAGTTAAGAAGTATCGATGAATTATACTGGTACTTTTGTTACTTTGTATAGAACCGCTAAGGTGGAATTAGCTGCCAAATATAAGTTTAAAATTAAAACCTGAATTACCTTCCGTAAATTTGTGTGAACCTATAACCTAATGTGTGTATTGTTACTCGGTATTGGATTGAGATTTAGATTTAATTTGTGGGTTATTGCACTGTGACCTATTGATCTATTGCAGAATGTGAAGTCAGAACAATGCTGTGAACTGTTTCTCCCTCTCTTAAGGCCACTATGCACCATGCTAGATTCATACTTTTTCTATGCTTGATTCTATTCTATGATTTTCTAAATACTTTTTTAGGTGGGAATACAACAAATCAATACGTGATGCCGCTACTAAACAGCCTTTAACATCTACCAACTTTACCAACACATCCTGATTTCGTTTCCAATAATATAGTGAACTTGTATTTATTTTCCATTTTTTATTGTATTTTATGTTGGCCAATCTGCCAAAAGTATTTTCGCCCACGTTCTAGTATTAATTTAGCAACAGGATCTAGTTTTTTAAATACATACTATAGTATCTAGTATAGTTTGGTGTAAAGTGGCCTTTACATAATACTTTTTCTATTTTTTCTAGTTTCTAGATAATAGTATAGAAACAGTATTAATCTAGCATCGTGTAAAGTGGCCTTTAGAGTTCTTTTCTGTAAATATATTCCACAGAATGGCTCAGATTCAACAAATGAAGTATTAGCGGTCTTCTTTCCGAATAGGTTAGTTTTCTCATTGTCGCTGATTCCAGTATGTTCAGGTACCCACAATAGTGCAACGTAGTTTCCATTGCCTAGATTATTTAGTATTTGAAGGCAATTTCTGACTGCTGTTTGGTTTGTTGATGGTGTTAGAGCTTAGTGTAATATAATTGTGTAGTATAATTTCTTAACTATCAGTGAAAATCAGAAAAAGAGAGAGCGATGTTTTGCTTGCGATGCAATAGTTCCTGTTGAGGTTCATTTGAGTACAGACGCTACTGTATATTCCTATTTGCTCTGAGTATGTGATTATCCGTTTTGGAATCATCTGTCTGATGGTCATTGCTTTTATGAGGTAGGTGGAAGATTCTTCTTCCCATTTCCTCTTGTTGCTTAGTCTCGTAAGAAAATTCTTTTCGAACTATGTATATTTCTTGACCATTTCATCATTCGGTAGATGTAGAAATGCAGACACTTTTTCTCGACATGACCAAGCTTTGTGGTACAAAGCCTCCACTTCTCCAGTCTCCTTTCTGGTTGACCACTCCCTTCACCACTATGTGTACACATTACAATCTTAACCCTCTTGATTCTTATAGCTGAGAACATCCTGCTTCTACTATTTAATTTCAATTTAATTCTGTGGCGAAACCTGTATTGCTTTTTTATTTAATGAGGAAGAGGAAAATCTTGCATAAGACTACCCAAATCGTGGCTTGTCAGATTCTTACTGACTAAAAACCTCTTCCCACTTCGGCATTATCGCTTTTCCACACCGGAACTCGCTCTTGCATTTCATCAGTGTGGCGCCGTCCCTTCTATCTTTGTTCTTGTTCTTTGGTCTGTATGATCGATCGTATTGTTCTACACGCCAGGTACCATTGCTTTTCTGATGCCATTTGGTTTCGTATCATCGTTGTCTCATTGAAACCTTCTCCCGACTCCCGGGTATGTACTTCTCGTGCGTACTCCCACCTAGGACAAATAAATAGTGTGTGTTTCACATCATCCGTAGCTCCACAGTAATCACACTGGTCGGAATTGGCTCTTTGCCTATCATGAAGATATTTACGGAAGCAGCCAGAACAGAGCTTGGATAAGGTAGTAGTCTGTTTCATTGCATTGCCTTCCAACACATTTTCGCACTTCAGGAATCAGCCTTCTTGTTCACGCTGCATATCTGCCATTTCTCCACTTGTCCTGCTATCTTTCGTAGAGAGCTTCTTTGGCGGCGGTTTTCCCCACTCCATCGTATCTCCCTCTTCTTTCCTCAACTAGACGTTCAATCTGTGGTACTCCTGCGATTATGCCAAGTCCTTGTGCCGATATAGTTCTATATGCACTTGCAATTCTTATATTAGTAAGTCTCTGTACCCTTCTTAGTTTTGCACAGAGTTTTTGGTTCTTTACCGCCTTGTATCAAATTCGCGCCGCGCATAGCACTATAGAGTTTATGACACTGCTGATCAGTCTTCTTTTGGATGCTGCTGGACCACCGGTGTTGGGCAACAGACCAAAGAACATTTATAGTTTTTTTCTGCTTTGGTTATTACGTGTTTAACATGGGCTGCAAACGTACATTTTGTATCCATCCATACACCCACATATTCGGCTTCGTGACAGGTGGGTATTTTATGGCCCTCTACCTCAAATTCAATGTTCCCAATCTTCCTTTTTGTTGTAAGAAGCACAGCTTCAGTCTTTTCGGGGGCAATATGCAGTCCCTTCCTTGTCATCCATGTGGTTACTCTTAGAATCGAAGTATCAGCTACATCCATCAAGTTCTGTTCTCCTTTGGCGACCACTACAAGGGCAATGTCGTCAGCAAAACCATACGATTTTAACGCCGTCTGCTAGTTTCGTATCTAATAGTTCATTGTATAGTACGTTCAAAAGGGTGGGACCCAGGACTGAACCTTGTGAAACTCCATTTACTTGGAGGATCTTCTCTATTTCCTCTGCTTCCAGTTTATTTCCCTTTCAGCGAGGTAGAACGCTCTAATACTGATCAGCCGTTCATTGACATGCCTAGATCTTAGCTCCTGAAGGATCAGCTGCCAAGAAGCGCTGTTAAATGCGTTTTTGACATCTATGGTAATAACCGCACACAGTCTCCTATGTTGGTGTGCAAAACTTGTCGCTCCTTCCTGTATTGGTAACAGCGTTAAACTTAACCTTCAAAAAGTATCAAAACTTGTAGCAATTTACAACAAAGCTGTGGTTACAAATTTGCTGAAAATTAAAAGTAATATTTGAAACTGATGTACATTTATTATGTTCAGTTGGACAACATTCAGTAAAGAGACAAACGGTGGTACAGTTTGTGAATCTAACTAAACAAGATTTCTATCTTATTTATTGATTTATTTCGTGTGGCATAATCGACACAAAAATCAAGTGCATGTCACAAAACAAGTACCATTCAATGTTTAGTTACAGGATATCCAAGACATCTCCAATATCCTTTGTCATATGGTTCTTAGAGGCAGTTTTAGTGCTCGTGTAACATCTCTTGCTCATGTCAATCTCTCTAGCTGTGATATACTGAAAAGTCTAGCAGATAAGTTGTAGACTATTTAGCCGTGTTAAAGCGTATTAACACGTTGTCCGGAGTGTACCACGAGGAGGCTAGTCTACATTACACTCCAAGATTTCTAGTAAGAGAGCAAAGTTAGTATTAAAAGTAGAGCGGTTGATGTATGTAGTTCCCCAGATAAAAATGTTTGTACTCGAAGACGATGATGAAAAAAAAAATGACGCAAAATTGATTTCTGGATTTACATCCAATGTAAGAAGACTCTGGGTTTACGGTTTTGTCAAAATCTTTTCAAAAACTCCATTTGGCATCTTTACATATTTGTATTAAAAGTATGGACTAAATTGTCAAAAAAAATCAGCTAATCGTCCTCCAATATGTTCAGGAATAGTGTTTTTCTAAACATCATCAGAAATGACTTTAGATATAAGCAACCATTTTTAAAATGAACAAGTTTTATTCAAAGAGTATTTTTCAACACGAGAAGAAGACCTAACTTCCTTTCAAAATCCATTCTTTGTCAAAATAGTTTGTTGACATGGCAGCTGATGCAAGTCCAAAAACTATTTTTAACTTTGGAATTTTGCCGCTTAGATTAATATATTTTTCTCTTACAGCTATTTTTAATTCGTTACATAATACACAATGTAAATGGAGAATGATGTCGATATGTCCAAGAAACATTGGATATCTTACATTTTACTGTTAAAAAGGTTCTTTATAGTATACAGGCTATTTCAAAGTAACACGGCACTATTGCTAACTTTGTTATTATTAAAGCTATGAGTTTGGTTAAATTAGCAAAGAAGCAGTGTTTTTATTGCTAATTACGATGGTCACCTTTAAATCATAATCGAACTTCGCGTTTTCGAGATATTTGAAAAAAAAATTTTTTTAGTGGAACACCATGTATATTTTTAGTTTTAATGAAAGGCAAAAGTATTCTTAACAAACCTTATTATACACTCTTATAACAAAATACTTAAGATAACGTACATATTAACATTTTTGTGATTTTGTCAAGCTGCTCATGACTTTCAATAAATCATTTATTTACATCTGTAAATTTATATTAAATGTTCAAAAATACCTCCATTTTGTTGAATGCACGTTAAAGCACGTTTATGAACACTGTTTGTAGCTTTCGAAATGCTTCTACCGTCTATTGAATTTATGCATTCTCGAATACTATTTTCTAATTCCTCTACATTCCGGTATTTTCGTTTGTATACATTATTCTTTACGTTGCCCCAAAAGAAAAAATCTAATGGGAACAAGGCTGGACACCGAGCCGGCCAGTTTATCGGGCCATTTGTCCCTATCCAGTGGTCCCCAAAAAGTCGTTGCATAACTGCACCAACCTCACGGAAATTATGAGCAGGGGCTCCATCTTGCTGAAAGTGAATAAATCGACGATTTTCTAAGTTTATGTTATCTAGGAAATCCTCCAAAACTTCTACCATAAGGTTGATGTATCTTACTCCTGTAAGCGATCTACGATAAAACAAACGACCAATAACTTCACTATCAATCAATCCACACCATACATTCAAACTAAATCTGTTTGTGGATGTGTTGGGTACGTTAGTACTCGAGACCAGTAGTGCATGTTCTTACAGTTAAACATACCGGAATTCGAAAAATTCGATTCGTCGCTCCAAATTATATTTTTTAGTAGACGAGGATTTTCTCTACACGAGGCAATCAACCAACGACAAAAAATAAGCCGTCTATTAGAATCTCCAGGTCCTAAAGTTTGAGTAGGACGATACTTATAGAGAATAAACTTCTGTTTGCTTAATATTCTATGAATAACTGTCAAAGAAACATCACTATGCCTTACCATATCTCTAATGGAATTATTTGGAAAAGCTTCAAAATAGGCCACTACATTCGTTTCAACGTTTTCACTAATTATAATACCTATTTTTATGTTTCCTCTTCATAAATAAATTTTCATTTTCTCTGAATTTTCTGCACAACATTAACAAATATCTTCGATCTTCGATTATGTCTTAAAGGTGAAAATCGTAATCAGCAATGAAAACACTGCTTTTTTGCTAATTTAACCAAACTCATAGCTTTAATAATAAGAAAGTTAGCAATAGTGCCGAGTTACTTTGAAACAGCCCGTATAGGTAAACGTTAACAAAATTGAATAAGAATGATCTTAATAGAAAGTAAGAAGGTGCTAGTGCTATGTAGTAAACTGAAGACTTCAGACTGAAAAAGGTAAAACCTGTTCGCACACATAAAACATGAAACCAAGCCATGGGTTTACATACACACCTTACCTCCAGAAACAGCGATGTTTCGGAATACAGAAGAAATGTTATTAATTGAATACAATTTTAGAAATTTACACATAATAACAATCTGAAATGTTGAAATGTTCACGTGTTATATCCAAACACAATATTGTGCAAAATTTGTCAGGATTATTACTGTTGACAATTAAATTTAACATTGCTTTCTACGTAACTTGTTGGCTTAACGAAAATAAATAATAAACTATATACTAACATTGCAAATGAAGAAAATTATAATTATAATTTTTTACATACAATAAACAGAAATACACACGGGCAGTTGAAGGTAATCTTGAGTGTATACCTGACATCAAACTGCAATTGGGAAAGCATTCTTTGTTGGGCCTTTTTGTCCCTAGTGGGCTAGGCAACTTACTCTACGACCATGTATCTTCAGTGTATTTTCATCAAGTAGGTACACAATTTAAGACAGCATAAAACAAAATAATCAACACTTTCTATTCTTCAAAAGATTTGAATACATATATTTTTCGATTGATATTGTTATTACTTTTTTTCTCTTGTGATTAGAATTTTGCAGAAAATATCAGTACAGTTAAAGTTTCTAAAATTGGAATTTTTATTTGCAATATTCCTCTATTTTAGTTTAAAAAAATGTTAGCCTTTTCGTATGTCTTCTTGCTGATACTTTTTTATGTATGTTGTACAGATTTATTAAATGATTTTTTATATGAAGATCTACGACAATTTTTCTTTAATCTGGATAACCTACATAAGCAGCATGAACCACTCCCATTAAAGAAGAAAGTTTGGGTATCGGTCCGTTTTCCATATGAATTGTAAAATAGTAGAAATACTGAGTTTAGATGTCATATTTGTTCTCTAGTAAATAAGAATTTGGATTTCAACAGAATCCATCGCAGACTTCCTTTGCAATATCGAGCACATATGTATTTTCAATGGATTCGTCCACAGAAAAGCGTTTTTATTTTCTTTGGAGCATACATATCTTTAATATTATAACTACATCACTGAACGACATTCTCTTACAGGGCGAGAAGATGAAAGCGATACTGAATCTGAACCCGGTATTCCTTTGAAACGGAAACAAAGACGAGCTAGGACCACATTTACAGGAGAACAATTGGATGCTCTTGAACGAGCTTTCGTTCGGACGCAATACCCCGACGTGTATACAAGAGAAGAACTCGCACAACAGACAGGATTAACGGAAGCAAGGATTCAGGTAGTATTACAATTTGTGATTATAATAAAACTTCTAGACAAAATTAACGCACCACTAACATTTTCAAAAATATTCAGTGATAGTTATCACTTTTATGACACTAACTGTATTGCTAAGAGACGTTAGATCTTCTTTAAGCTTTCAAGTAGAAGCTGTTTTGTTTTGGACTCGAAACAATTAGTCCCGTTTGACCATAATTGATTTGTACTTTATTCTGATATTGCTGATTACGGCAAGTTATTAGGATAAATTTTGTCATCAATTGTTTCACCTAGTTACATACTTTCAAGTTCATCTTCCAAAATACAAAAATCAATTGTCAAGAATTTTGTGGGTCCCATATATATTATATTTCCAACGTATTTCAGCATAAGTATCAAAATGGCATCTTACAACTGAAAGCCATACGATGTCTGAACCAAAGAAACAATAATCTGATCTGAAGAACTTTAAGTACACTGAATTAAAAAGCACCAGATCACACGAAAAACAATGTCTAAAATTCTCTTATATAAGTCTGTCTGGCGAAGAAAAAGGCAAACCTGTGCTAATTGTATAATTTCTCTCAGATTTGCCCTCGTTTGGTGGCAGTTCTGTAATGTTTTGGGAATCTACTTCGATATTTGATCAGAGTTGGTTCTTCTACGTCTAAAGTTTATAAATACGAAAAACATCAGCTTGAACATATAGATACTCTTAGTCTCAATCATCACCTCAACTTTATTGAGCACTTACGCTGACCATATTAAAAAAAAGATCGTAAATCATTTCCAGCCAACCGCAATCGTCTATTGGATGTAGTAATTGGAGAGTAGGAGAATAATTACCAGGATACCATCTAATCACTAGCATGCCAAGTTGTATTAATGCGGTAATTAGGAGTAGAGGACCTACCAGCTATTAACAAACTACAAGGTGGTCCTAGTTGAATTGCTTTCGTTTGTTTAAATGTTTGTAATTTCATTTTCTTTATTATATTTCACTCATTTTCTACAGAATGAGTGTCTAATGAGTTCTAATGTAATTAGTACCATAATTTATAAATAAAGCGGTGCGCTAATTATTTTTGAAACTCGAAGCAGCACAAGCTATTGCTACAATGGTACAATTTTTCAAACTTCGAAAATGTGGTGGCTAAATTTATGTTGGCGGCATGTGTCAAAATTGAATCTTTTTAGAACAAAAAGCAACACAAAATGTAGTTTCTAAAATTGCTTTGTCGTCCACAAAAGCACTATAGTTTGTTATCTCTTTAGGTATGGTTCTCAAACCGACGCGCCAGACTGAGGAAACATTCTTCCAGTGACGCAACAGCTACTGCTCTAGGTTTCACCCCATTACCTTTAACGAACATGGCTTGCCAGTACGCCACCGAAAATGTCCAGCACGATTGGAGAAATGCGCAGTATAACAATTACAACATGTTTCAACAGCCCACCTACAATTCAGATGTTACTAGGTCAGATTATACAGCGTTATTTGACGCAAACTATGCGTTTGCTCAAGCCCAAATGGCACACGCGCAAACGCAAATAGCAAACGCACACGCGCATTCGCAGATTCCCATAGCGCA
>SMLS01063408.1:0-26030 GCA_004785975.1 Popillia japonica
GGATTGAATAGCGGAAGAGATGATGTGACTAGGGATACGAGAACGGGATGAGCAGTGGGAAGAGTGAACGGCATTTCGTTGGGGCGGCACGTAATAAAATCAAGATTCCAATAGACACCAACTGAGAGGGCAACAAAGGAGAATTTAATTAAAACAAAATACACGAGCGAATTTTAATCACGGTTGTAGGAGAAGGATAATTAGCTTTTCAATATTCGGCTTCTGTATACGTTATCCTCGGCGATATTATTTAAAAACAAAGAAGAGCTCGTTTGCCTGTGATGATATGATGATCGGATCTAACCAACGATACAAATTTTTTATCAGCTTGGAACGTTCTCTAGCACGAGGCTTTCATTTTGCTCAAAGTGCTAATTTTTAAACGATAAGATAATATTGACAAAACTCCGCTTGTAGAGAAAACCCATAACAATGGTTTTTATTTAATTGGGTAACTATTTTCCCGTATTAGGCAGTGTTCCCCACAAGATTTTGCTGTATAAATCCAGTAAGTAATTTTAACGCGTCGCTCACTGTACTCGGTATTTCATTTATTTACTTACGAATTACTGAATAACATTAATTGGCTAAGTGTTGTAAACGAGAGCATTCTAACAGTGGCAATGACTAAGAAATAATTTGAAACCTAAAAAATGTTGGCGATTACTACCATCTTTAGACAGATTACTAACGGAATATTCCACAACTCCCTGACGGCTATCGCTGCACCGTCAATAAAACCCATTTAGAACACACCTCGTTAAAGTTATACACTTGTACATCATATAAATACTTTTTTTCTCTAGTTCTATTTTACCGTTTTCTTTTCAACTTTCCTTTGCATCTATTCAGTTTTAATTATATTTTTATTGTTATCCTTTTCAATATGGTCCATTCCCGGAATGGAACTAATGATTATTCTCGTTTTTAAACATTTTCATATAGTACTGTTGTCTATGTATGTATCTAATGAAACGTGTTGGAATTTTAATTATCGCTCCTAGCTTAATGGTTTTTTTTTGTAATTGGAGCAAACGCATTCTATCGAGCAGTCAATAAAGTGGCGAGAGTTTGTCAGATTCATCCGATTTACTTTGCGAATAAATAAAGATCCAGATATACAGAGTGTCCAAAGTTATCGGTGCACTATTGCTATCTTAGTTATTTCTGTAGCTACGATTTTAGTTAAATGAGAAAATTTTTAGTGTTTTAACACTGATTACTAAGGAGTTCTTGAAAAAACAATTGAATAACGCATTTCCGAGACATTTCGAAATTTATAATTTTTTTAAATGGAACCCCTGTATTATTTGTACACATTTTTGATCATCATAATATTTTGAACAAAAAATATTCAGTACATAACTATATTTAACGTAAAAATAAACAAATGAGAAGCGTTCAAAGTTTTAAAAAATTTAACGTGTAATTCTGTGGGTGATGGAAAAAAACGTATTATTTAACAAATTAGTAGTATTAGCGAAATTATGAATCGGTGCCCCATCCTGTTGAAAATAAATACGGAGTCTATGAAGCAGTTGCATATCATCTAAAATATTGTTGTTAATAACCCAACATAGCGGTCTCCAGTTAAAGTAGGTACCATGATGGTAACTGGACCTACAAATCTGTTACACATTAATCCACACCACACATTTAAACCAATCCGGTGCTGGGGATTGCACGGATCTACTTTCAGAGAATTTTCTCTACTCCAATAATCTTGATTTTTCTTATTGCACATTCCTAAATTGTCCAAATTAAATTAATTTGATCGCAAAATTTTTATGCATAATACCTGAATTTGAAAAGTTAGATTCATCAGACCATAGAATATAATTAAAGTTATCTGAACGTTGTGGGGTTATTTTTAATTTTAGTAAATGAGTTTGTGTTAATGAAATCATCAACCTTTTTAACATAATCAATCTTAGGTATGTCGATAATAGTATTACTTTGACAGCTTTAGTGAATACGATATCATTACTAAAATTAAAAATAACCCCACATCTAAAAGAAGAACGACCAGAATATCTGAACGTTCATTACAAAAATTTCTCAACCAATTACAGAAACCTAATCTCCTTGCTGCATCGCCGGGAAGTAAAGTCTGAACTTTGTGGTTCAGGTACGGACGCAATTTGTATTTTTTTACAATGGCATGCACTGTACTATTTTGCAAATCTAATTCTCTGGTGCAACTTCGTATGGATTTTTCTTGATTGGTTTCAAGACGTTTACTTCTGTTTCTCTTATTCTGTCTATTATAAAATCATTTTTCTTCTCTTCGTATCTCAAATGTATCTTCATTACTTCGAAATTTTCTATACAATATTAGAAAATGGAACTGGTTTGGTGATCGACGATTCACATATGTCTTTTCATAATATCAAAGCGAAGTTTTTCCTTTTTTCCAGATATGCCTCCAGCATATCACACTTTTCTGAACGCGTAAACGGCATTATTTTTAATAAATATAGGGGAATTAATGATTGTAATTATAAGAACACACCACAAGACAAAATCAAATAACCGACTAGTCTTAATAAACTATTTTAATAACTAACCGTGCGAAAGAGACTTAAACTATGTACATACGTTTTTGACAACGTAAATGAGCATATTACATATTTGTTTTGCCTAAAAGTGAAAGAAGCCGACTATTAATAATGTGTCTTTGACAGCGAAAAGCAAACACCACCGCAAGGTCATTTATCGAGTTAGGCAAAATTTTGTATTACAAAAGGAAAATTATTTGATTATTGTGTTTATTGTTTTTACTACTACTACTTTTACTACTGTTAACGTAATATTTTATTATGATTTTCCATCACCTACATAGAATTATATGTTAATATATTTTTTAAACTTTGAACGCTTCTCATTTGTTTATTTTTATATTAAGGATAGTTATGTACTGTACATTTTTTGTTCAAAATATTATGATGATCAAAAATATGTACAAATAATACAGGAGTTCCATTTAAAAAAATTATAAATTTCGAAATTTCTCGTGAATGCGTTATTCAATTGTTTGTTCAAGAACTCCACAGTAATCAGCATTAAAAACACTAAAAATTTTCTCATTTAACTAAAATCGTAGCTACAGAAATAACTAAGATAGCAATAGTGCACCGATAACTTTGGACACGTAATTGTATATTGAAATTTCTACTTGACCTAATTAAATTAAATACCATCTATAAGTTTTGTAGAGGATAAATTTACTATTGAAATTGACAACAGTTCTAAGACCAATTACTTCACAACTTTTCTCGAGTATGCTCGTTAAATATTCATACGTTCTTTACTACGGTTACAGCAAAAACTCATCTAAGTTGCAAAGTATTTTCGAATATTAACAACCTAAGTACTTTTGAGGAAGTATTGTGGCACATTCACGAAGTTTTCAATGTAAAAGTTATTATTACTCCGAGGATACTTTTATTTGCAGTAATTTTATAAATCTAAATTTGTATTACCATATACAATCAGTAAATTTGTACTGAAATAGAAATATGGTAAGTATGTATATAGCCGCTTAAAGTTATTTTAATCTATTATCCTCCCATTATTATTTTATTTTGTCCTAAACGAAATAAAAAAGGAAAATAAAAATAATATTGCAGCATAACGCCTATAGAACTATGACAGCTTTGTTTTTATCAAAATTTATTGTGGATATCCAAATATATCCAAACGTATCCAATATACATATGGTGTGGCTGACTGACAACTAACCTAAAGATGAAAAGGTTTATCGTAAAACCGCGAAATTTGACACAATTATGTAACTAACGAGATGTCACGAATCCTTTACGATTTATTTTGTGTAGGTGTAGTTATCTTCGAAAATTGTTTGCAAATATAGTATAGAGGTGCCAGTTAAGATATAGTTTTTTTTTTAATCAAGTTAAGAAGCGAAAAATAGTTTGTTTTTAATCTTGAGAATAAAACGGGCTCTGTAGGTAATATCATTGATTGATCCTTGATAATGTGACTAATCGCCAATACATTTCCTATAATAATTACAAATTATCATAGGTATTTATTTATATTATGCAAAAATTATGTTAGGAGAGATGGAAATTCAAACTAGATTAGGTAAAGGCAGGAAATAGATCTATTGCAGCGCTCAATGGGATGCCAAAGAAAAGAAGTGTATCAAGGAATCTGAAGATAAAGAATATAAACCCATATTCGGAGCAGTAATTTTATACACTTGTGAGACTTAGACCCTAAACAAGATGCAGTAACTAATGCTAGCGATATGGTAGTGCAAGGTTTGGAGAAAAATATTTGAAGGAAAGAAGAAGGGGGAGATATGTGTGAGATGACCAATTTAAGAGCTAAATGAACTTTATGAAGAAGCAAATATAGTGGTGAAGGCGCAGGGGCTGAGATGGATGGAACATATGGAAAGAATGGTGAAGTTAAGAATGCCAAAATTGGTAATGGCCAGGACGGTTGAGGGACAGCGGAGAAGAAGACCGCCAAGCGAAAGGTGGAGGACAAAAGTGAAAAGAATATAAACACAATAGGGATAATAAGATGGAAAGAAGTAGCAAACGATAGAAACCACATACATATATATTCAAGTTTTTAATAAAATTTGAAAGCAAATTATATTTTCTTAATACTATATAAGTCATAGAAATGATAACAAACGTTATTATTACTACCACCATAACCACTCAAGCCTCTTACATGAAGATGGATAAATTCATATTATTATATTTATTGAGATGTAACAAGATTGTTCAAAGAACTTAGTATGTTGAATGATAGATACTCTTATTTGACGACAACTAAATATAAAATAAAAATATATAAAATTAAAATTACCGAAATAAGAACAAAAATTCAAAATACATGTAAAGACAGAAACGCTGAGGGAATCAACTGTTTTTTGATTCTCGTGTATATATGTAAAGCATATGCATATTTCTAATTGAACATAAGGCATTTTTTTGAACTTAAGTTTATCTTATTACATTTTTATCATGAATATAAAATAAATATCGCATACCCACATTTTAATTTTCTATTTTAATCGGTACGACAAAACTAGCCTTAAAATGTTATGATGCCATTTACTAATAAGAATATTTGTTGTCATGCCATGACATGCTATTCAAAAAAAGCAAAAATGCATTACCATTTGAATACCTAATATTTCTAATGGCCTGTCTCAATCTGTTGAGGAACTATACCACGAAACAGAAAAATAAATCTACATTTTTAAAATTAACAATATATGTACATTTTGCTAAAAGTCATTTGATGTCCTTTTTTAACAGAGTGCTATTAACATATCCTACTGTAGCATGTTTTCTTAACCATGATTATGTCTATGTTGCTCAACAACATTTAAAATCAACTAAAAATTCTCATTAGAACAGAAAGGAAACTCAGGAGCACGACATGAGGAAGCTTCTAAACGCTGGAAGCTTATTAGATGATATAGAGCAAAGGATGAGGTAACAGAGGCTTGGAAATTATTATTCATGACTTGGTGTGTCTTTTATAAAACAACACTCTAGTTACGTTATGGGAAAAGGGGTAGGGATACTGAGATATACATTTTCCAGAAACTCGACGCCTTCTATTTATAACCGACATGCCACCCCTTTACCCTCGACCGCAGTCCTCTCACTATCATCATCGTCAAGATGAAGGGTTCTCGTAACAAGAGCTCGTAAAATATCCTTTTGTTGGGACGCGGTTCCCTTTATAACGATCGCGAATAACGGAAACTAACTGAACAGCAACGTAAGGTTTACACTGAGGGTGATTATCGAACGTTTACGAGTACACCTACAAACAGAATCAAATTTAATACGAATAATTTATTCCTTGCGATTATAAGTATCAACCGCATTCTTATTTAGTCATATCGGTTTCTTTATATCTATGGTTGGTACAGTATTATCCTTATTATCCTCTAATCTTTGCTGTGTCATGTTGGTGTTTGTAGACTATTTCATGCCATTACTACTGCTTTAGGTCGCTGTATGTAAATAATCTGGTTTATTGTACGCTGATGGTACCTAGACAGTAGTGATTGTCAGCCGAGGACGCGCTTAGTGATCTCTCGCGTTGCATTTCAGCCAATCATACCGCTTCTATAACTACAACACTAATTGTAAAGGTTATCTCGAAATCTACTACTCACACCATTAGAATTCATTCCCAATAATTCAACTTCATGTGTATTCCATATTATTTCATATCTGTGATGGATCCAATACTAATAAGCATTAAGTATCCAAATATAATTTAATGAAATGAATGTTTGAATCATACGTATTTAACATAATAATCGAATAAATTGACATATGTATTCTTCTACGAGATTACCATAGTCTCTATGCGGAAGGGATTGCACCCGTTGAAAATGGTATGGATGGAGTTGTTCCCTGCGTAAAGTTCGGGAAGCAAAGCTTTGAGACAGATTTAATTGTGTCGCAACACGTCGTATAACTAATTCTAGGATTATCCAAAACTATACCAATTATATTAATTTCACTGTCGACATTATTTACGTTCCCATGAACACCACCATAATTTTTAATAGGTGTTGTACCAGTTTCTCATAATCTCTGAAACGTCCTAGCAAAATATTTTATCAGTTGGGTGACGTCTATTTGTAAATCTGCGTGCTCTACACGCACGTAGACTATTACCATCACTATACCCGTACACATAAACAATATCTCCATATTCATCTAAAGTAAAATCTCCCATTTTAGTAATAGTCACAACTTTATTCACTTCAAGGAAATTGTTGTCCTGAAGACATTCTAATTAAAACCTTTTTGATGTTTTACGCAGACGTAATATAATTTACATATTCATGGAACTTGTGCTTGCTTGCATTACAGCTAAACGAGCACAATTTGAATATTTTTTGGAGTAATGCATTAAAATAAAGTGTCATTTATGAATACTTTTAAATAAATCTTGTTCAGTTTACGCGAGCTTCAAACACTTGTACTTCTTAAATACACATATTAGGGCATAGATTCGTAGGAAGTTATTTACTTAGAACGGTCTTCTGTACACGCTGGAAAATTTTTGGGCGCCCATTATGACTCGCTCTGTATAATAGTCATATTGAACTAATACTAAAAATCAAAGTTCTGCGAAAGGAGTCAAATAGGAATACTAGTAGTACAATAGTTAAAATCTGAAGAAAGGTAAATCAGATTAGGCAATATAAATTGCTCTTGATTTCTGTATATGAGAGGTAAACCAAAATTTTTAAATAGGTGAGAGAATGTTATTTCAGAAAAAAAACAAAGTTACAATGAATTAAAATACACTAAGAAAGAGAATTAAGGTACATAGCAATAAGTTACGACTAGATACGTATATCGAAAACAACCTACCAAAACGATCGTGACCAGTTTATTTTTAGAAATGCTCTACAGAGTAGAATGCACGTCTCACAAAAAAATATTTCACTACACTCCTGAATTTCTTTGCGTTCAGATTTTTTATGTTAATTGGCAATTTATTATACAATTGCAGACCCCAATAGTCAACATAATTTTGTTTTCTTTTTCATTCTGTATAATGAAATTCTGAGCTGGTAACCGACACATGTGGTATAGCAATGGACATCACGATTTTTTATATACTTCGTTTGATTCCAATGTATTAACTGTGGGAAATAAAGGTGAATCTTGAGGGATGCGGTCGTGTCCCGGATATGTTTGGGTTGAAGATGTGCTAAACGCAATGCAATAGGTAGTTTCTCCTGTTAATTTCCCTGGCTAGCCTGATGTTGGTATTTTACACATATTTTCATCTTCATCACATCATACCCGTAACGGTTGGTGATGTCTTGATAAAACCCCATCTGTAATTATTGTGAGGGTAGTTTCTCTACCGCATGACCGCATTCCTCAAGATTGACCTTTTTTTCCTAACGAGTTTTTCGATCGAGAAACTACCCTCACGCTATATATATACATATATACAGGGTGTATTTGAAATAAAGTAAAAAATATGAAGAATAGTAAGATACCATTATGTAGAATATAAATCCAAAAATCATTTGTTCAATTACAACGCGAATGCAAAATTAAAATCTTATAAATTGTAATATGCGCCGCCTATGAATCAAGAATGTTTACCTTGATCGAATTAACGCAAGACATCGCAAAACCAGCTGTTATACAAACTACGAAATAACGCTGACGTGTTAGTTTTTTTAAATAGCTTTGAATGAAGAGTTCAATAATATCATTGTGATTACGTATGAAAATACTATCGGAGAGTAATTAATAAAGGAACTTTTATTTTAAATGTATCCAATCTATGGAATTAGTTTAAACAATGGTTGAAAATCATTTAACTGTAATAAAAGTAAAACTATAGTTATGTGAAATAAAGATAGTTTTTTAGTTGCAATTTTTGTAATCGTAGTCGTATTTTCCTATTTATTAAAGAATTGTTGGTTCCATGACTGCAACATCCATATATTCAGCATTCGAAACAGACTGACTCTGATTGTGCGTTGCACACATGTTAAGTATCGCCTATCGCTACATCTGCTCTGCGCTAGATATTGTTAAAACACAGAGGCGCGACGAATATCTAAGTATATTATATCTATATATAAATATCTTTGTCATTTTTTTCCTCGCGCCTGGGAAGGCATTTGCGCAAAATATTTTGGATTTAAGTTTAATAAAACAATATCTTTCCATTCTTATAGTCTTTACTTTTATTTCAAATACACTCTGTATATATCAAGGGCAGGGTAAGTATACCAAGCCGAGCAAACTTAGGTCTACAAAAGTTTCTAGGCCTTATAGTACCTAGCTAAGACAGCTTTTTTGTCGAAACACCTGGATTGCGTCCAAACACAGTCACCAGAACTTGATGCCGTATGCAACCATTGAGTTGAAGCTTGCCTAATATGTCATCAATGCCGCCTGCCGAGTGACCGTATGTTTTATCCTGCGTTTCCTATGCCCTGCCACGGTAAGTCTCTTACTGATTATCATAATATAGGAAATCCAATTCAAATGGCTGTCTATATGTGCTCAAAAAAGTTTTACGTTACCGCTATTTTCTCCTTTATGTTACGTGCTAAAGACAAGAGTTTGTGCTTTTTAGTGTTTATTTGAAGATCATTTTTGTTGGTCAATACGGCAGCTTTCTCCAGCGCCGTCATCTTATTGCATAACAAATCACCAGTTGTTTTCTCTGAAGTTATAATAGAGGTATCCTTAGCATATGAAAATAAAATGTCAAATATGATTCAATTAAGTTGTGACAATTGGCGCTCACTCCGTAGTATTTTAGGTTTTCGAGGAGGATGTAGTGATTTACCATATCAAAGGCTTTGCTGAAGTCACAACATGTCAGCCGGACAATAGTTGATTTTTCCTTTTGAAAACCGTATTGATTACATACATAGAAACTTGTATTTGTAAAAATAACTCATTACTCTGTTGGCAATCGCACTTGCAAATATTTTTAAAATGAGTGGCAAGATGGAAATGTACCTACCTACAATTTGGTCCGTTTTTTGAATCTCCCTGTTTATGTATGGGTAATACTTTCGGTATTGTATTGTAATTCATCCGGAAACACACCCTCAAGCAGACAAGCATTCAGTATGTGCAGCAACGGTCTCATCAAGCAGGCACTGAAACTCTTCAATAAACTTGCACACATTCCGTAATTATCAGGCGTGGTTTTCCATTTTATTTTGCTTCTGTTTTTTTTAATTCAATTTCTGTCACTAGTTCCACGTACATAGATTTGGTATTGTTTGTATTCGTATTTTGAAGACATGTCTAGACTTCATCAATTGAAGTTAAGCCATTTTGTTGGTGATTAACAAAAAAGTTATTTAACTTTTCTGCGTTATTTCTTTATTAGTTGAGTATGTACCTATATGTATGGGCCATCTCCAAATTTGGTATTTTCTACATGAATTTCCAGATGGCTTTTTGTTTATACGCATGAAAGGGCAGACCCTTTCATAATGGTCTTACGAATTTATCCAATGCCTCCAAGTTACCTGAACTTCTAAAAAATTTTTAAGTAAGGTCAAACAGATTAATCAATTTATCAAAGTATCACTAAGCGCTAAGTATTATTTTGAAAGCGAGAATAATGGATCTCTAATGAACTACAATTAAAAACAATCATTACTACTACTGAAAGTGACTACTTTTGTAACACAGAGCTTTTTGGAATTTGTGTTAGTTTAATAATACAAGCTTGTGTTGAATTGAAACTAGTTGCAAAATTATCATCGAGACCATGCATGTGGCCATAAATAATGTGACAAATTCTAAAAAAAATATTCAAACGTTACCTTAGACCAAATATTTAATGACAAAGAGAAGACTCTTTCTCCCTGGAGACTAAACTACTAACAAACTATTCGCTAACTAAATATTCAAAAGAAACTACTTCGTTTCAATAAAGTAGAGTTTAGGACACTTATTATTATTGATTAATCCTTATCTGCTCAAATATATTAAAAAAGGGAACCGGATCGATAAAAGTGTGGATAAAAAAACATAGAATTTATTAGAAACATGCTACTATAAAAGTAGGCACCCAAATGAACAGGTTGAATGATTACTTATAATTAGTCGCAATAAAAAAAAGGTGTTTTAGAAGAAAACTGTTACACAGTCTAGGTGAAGTAAGTACAAGACTAGAAACAATTTACATCAAAAACAAATATATGTATTCTCACTTTCACATCTCATATCAAAATTCCCTAATAAAATTAAACGAACGTAATAACTGAGATTTTAGATACAAGCAGGCTATATTGTCCTCTGCAAAACTGCAAAGGTTTTACAGGGTTAGCGCTCGCTATGAAAAAGTTTATAACAGTAATGAAATTATAGAGAGTATAATTTACATTTTCATTAAAATGTTACGCCTTATGTGGAACCTTTTATCATTTGTTTTTGATTGATTAATTAATGTGACATTGTACTATTTCATGCGAGTTAACCTGATGTAATATAACGCCAATTAACCTCAGCTATCAGTCAGAACCATTGTATATCTACGCGCAACAATTTTCATGTGCTGAATATTAATTCTCTCATATGTAATTAATTCGTTTAGCTTTCAGTGGCTTCCTTTTCATCGTTGAAAGTAAAACTATAATTTTTTGTGCATAATAGTTGTTTAGATATTTTTTACGAAACATAGTGGAAATCGTAAGTTGATTTTGAGGTTTTACAAAACGTTACAAAATTAAAATGACATTTCCATAATTATTTACTCTAGTCATAGTGCGATGTTAACAGAAATTTAGATTTTTTAAATACAAACCATAGTAAGCCATGACTTTATCAAAAAGGTCTTTTCTCGAGGATTCTAATGATGTGCTACTAGATATAGTTATTTTTAAAAATAAATAAGTTATGGTCATTTTTCATTTTAAGTGACGAACTGTCACAATTAGTAAGCTATGGAAATATTTGATAGACGCAAATGTCAATTAATGAGAGGTATAAATCATTTGTGAATCATTTTGTGTCTAATTAATGTTGGTCGAGGTCTCGTAAATTAACAATATGAATTTTTCTAACCAAGAAAAGCGTGATATGATTGAGTGTTACATTTTGTGCCGTAAAAATACCGTACAAGCTGCACAACAATATTTCGAACGGTATTTTGATCGTAGCCGGCCTTTTCTACCTACCTTTAAGAAGCTGTACGATAATTTGGGAGAGTATGGTTCCTTTCGTAATGCAAATAGGACTGCAAGAGACATTACAGAATAGGCAGAGGTAAACGTATTGGCAGGTGTAATGCAAAATCCATCGATTTCAACCCGAGAGATTGCAATGGCAGCGGGCAAGTAACAACGTACTGTTGTACGAGTACTGAAAAAGCATCGTTTTCATGCCTATAAATTAGCTGTTGCACAAACACTACAACCTGATGATTACAATAGCTATATAATAGCTATACAAATACGTTGTTTTGTATAGTCTAATAGTTTTTTTATATCATAATTTCCTTTACTTATTGTTATTTATCGTTTGACATTCTATATTTATTACTTTCCCAGAAATTATTTTTATTTGTGACTCAATGGAATAAACACTTAGGTAACACAAAAATAATTATGTTTGTAATTTCGAAATAAAAATGAAAATTGTGATAACTAATTTCAAGTTTTTTAATTAGCGTGAAGTGCATCTAGCAAATATTTCCATAGCTTACTAACTGTGACAGTTTGTCAATTTAAATGAAAAATGGCAATAATTTATTTATTTATAAAAATAACTATATCAAGTAGCACATTATTAGAATCTTTGAGAAAAAACCTTTTTTATAAAGTCATGGCCTACTATGGTTTGCATTAGAAAAAAACATAAGTTTGTGTAATAACTCAAAAAATATAACTAAAAGAAAGAAATAGGCTAAACTGTATTACTGAACATTTAATTTCCTACAACTTTTTCCTTTACACATTTCTTCTGAAGTGAATAATAACAGAACCACAGACACCGAACGAAATAACAAAAAAATTATTTCAGCGAAATATCTAGTAAGCCATGCACTTTTTCCAAAAAACAAAAAGCTAATTAAATAGAGCTAGTAAAACTGCAATTCTTTCCCCATTTAACCGAATCTGTATCTGTTGTAGTTTCCAAGATCCCCATGCTAAATATTGGAAAAAACTCACCCTTTATATATAAGTATTGTAACTATATCTTTATTTAACTTTATGTACATATATTTTAATTTATGGCTTGGGTCCTCACATATACTTCTTGCACTGGTAGATTGGTCTTGGATTATTCACAGGTTCCTCACCTTCACCTTCTTGGACTGCTAAATTCTTCTTTTTATTGTTTACGGATTTTTTTTTTAAACTGAACTCTCTTATCACTATTTTTTTTTCAACCCTCCTGACACTTGACTTTTCTATTCTACTTTTTTTTTAATTTCTCATAACAACCCATTTTTTTTTAATTTATGAAAGTTCAGTCTGACAACGTCCAAATGTCATTATCTTTTCAATCCCGCACAGTATATATACCGTGCCTGCGAGCGGTCGATACCTAACCTGTGTATGCTATATTCTACTACAATTGTATTGGCAAAAATAACTTGCTGCATCTTATTGTTAGTTCAGCGATACATTAGATTTTCTATCGAGCGGACGATTGATAGAAAATCAATCGCAAGAAATTCAAGTTTATCTGTGCAGACTGCAAGTGAGATAGGCAAACAATTGTTGTCGCATACTAGCATGTGTATTTCAGTTGAACTGACACGTCCTAGCGGTCACTTCTTCACACATCTCTCAATAAAGCGCGTTCTGAATGGTAACTGTCGTTTTAAAAATGGAACATTATACGGCGGAGCAGAAACTGTTTATGGTAAAATAATTTTACGGTGGGAATTCTACGGAAATAAATAGTGGTAGTTAATTAGTTACATAGATCGCCCGCTCGATAGGATATCTAAAGTACCGCTTAACTAACAAGGGAAGATCCCGAACCCGGAAATTCAAAAAAAAAATGAAACTTTGCGGATATATAGAGCAAACCTAGGTATGTAACACGCATTTTTTTTGTGCCAACATTCACTTTTAAGGGGTGAAAACCCCCATCGAAAATTAGCGGATTTTCAGCTTTATTCATATAACTTCCGTAAAACAAGAGATAGAAGGTAGTTGTAAATGCAAAAGTTGCAGCATATATCAAAGCCTTTCGAAATGCGTGACTATTATATATACAGGGTGTTCCGTTAAGCCATACGCTTATCCTGCAGTTGTTTTTGTAACAATACAAAGAAAAGTTTTAAATATAATTTGTCGGACTTTTAATTCTGCTTAGAACTATGTAGAGTGTTCTAATATACAGGGTGTTTTGTAAGTAAAAATTAACATATCCTTGGTGCTATCTAGCAGAACTTCATATAATGTTGCAATATACATATATGTAAGTACATATATTATTGAATACTTATAAACAACTTATACAATAATACTATATTATTGAATACAGCAGTTGTGCAGTCTATATCCGCAACAACACATAGTTATACTATACTTCCTACAATATCCGCTTCTGGGTATTGTATTTATTGTTATGAAAGAAGTGATTAAATGAAATGAATAAATCGCGTCATAGATATGTATACACATACCTACATATAATGTATTCTATTCTGCACTTTGGATGTTATTGTCAAGCAAATCATGTCTCATCTACATAGATTTATTACCAGTACCGCTGAGATACACAGTAAATTACATATACATATGAACTTTGTAGCAAAGATTCTTCTTGCACATCCATGTTTTACAGCTTTTCAAATTTCATTGTTTTTTAAACTTGCGGGTTGGAGACCTTTCCTTGCAATAAGTATTCAATAATATATATACAAATATATTATATCATATTATACGAACTTCTGTTAGATAGAACCACGGATATGTTAATTTTTACTTTTAGAAGTAAAAAGAATTAAAAGTTCCACAAATTATATCTAAAACTTTTCTTTGTATTGTTACAAAAACAACTGCAGTATAAGTGCACGGCTTAACGGAACACCCTGTATATATGGTAGTAACATATTTTGAATGACCTTGAAATATCCTGCAACTATTGCATTTACACCTACCTTCTATCTCTTGTTTTACGGAAGTTATATAAAGAAAACTGAAAATTCGCTAATTTTCAATGGGGGTTTTCGCCCCTTAAAAGTGAATGTCGGCACAAAAAAAAAGTTGCGTGTAGCATACCTAGGTATGCTCTATATATCCCCAAAGTTTCAAATTTTTTTGAATTTCCGGATTCGGGATCTTCCCTTGTAAGATGCAGCAAGCTATTTTTGCCAATGCAATCGTAGAGTAGAATATAGCGCACACACGTTAGGTATCGACCGGTCGCAAGCGTTCACACGTTATACAATTAATGTGCTGATAATTTTCCCTGTACAGATTTAGAAACGATCCGTTTTATGCCAACACTAACGGATGTCAGCCAAACAGTAAAACTCAATTAGTTATTCCGTGCTGCTACATTTTTCTTTCTTTAGTGTGCGGGCTACAAAAAACCGTCCCGAGATAGATAAGAAGTTATGTTCGCCTAGGGTATTCTCCGTCATTGGCTTTTATGGACGCAGAAAAGCAGGGTGCGAAAAAATGACGATGCGAGAGGAGATTGGGTAATGTAGCCGATGAACCGCGGAATTTAATATTCCGTCAACGCCCATTTGTCACATGATAGAATGCGGGAAGATAGGTATGGGTATAAGACGACATTTTGGATTGAATTTTTAATAATATTGTGTATACTCTTGTGGGTTATTCAAAAATAGTGGATATCTTGGACAGGAATAAATAACGTTGAAAGTTAAACTGTTATGTCAGTGGTTTGTCTATGTGGGCAAATTAACGTACACTGAATAAAATAAGTACCTAAAGTAGAATTTTAACCTATTGCGTTAAAAGAAAGTGAATCTATTTGCAATGATAAATGTATTTTTGTACTTATTAAATTTGATTTTTATAATGTTTAGCGTCTTAGGTGTTCAACTATTCTAATTTAATAATCATTTCGTCATATTAAAATGTCAGCGAATTGAAAGCGTTTGACAGCATCTGTAAGACGGACAACACCAAATTTCAAATATGTATATTGCTAAATTTGCTATATAATCTCATTTGTTTTTATTAGTTTTAGATAAAAAAAAGAGTGGCATTCATATTGTTTACATAACATATTATTAGCCGAATGGAGTGCTTTAATCGTTACTGTGATTATCTATAAGTATAGTGTAAATGATTTTACTCACGATCGGTTAGTACATAAAGTGATTTCCAACCGTTAAATAGGTTAGAAAATGCGTTATTACATACCAAGGTAGGTATAATAGCGCTTTACCGGCTAGCTTATGTCACTTTCCCCAAGCTAATGTTATGCTAATGTTATTTCAGAGATTATGAAAAGTAGTGTCATTTAAATAAGTTATACAAACTATTTTTTAGTATGCATGCATCATAAACCAATCAAAACACACCCATAAGCGTGCATAATCGGACCTTTATCGCACGGCGTGCGTATAAAGGTTGCTTGGTAACAGCCAATCCCAAGCGTTTAATAGTCCAGTGAAATGTCGGGAAATGTCAAATGACATATAGGTACATGTCACTCGATAATATGTAATGGAATTATTGATTATTGATTTGAATTATTATTTGGACTTTGCAGGTATTAAATTTAATTCAGCTTCAGCAGCTAGGATTTGAATTTCTGTCGACATTATTAATACAACAATGATGTTTAATAATTAAGTGAAATGTCAAATGACATAATATAGCGACACATATCACTCGATAAAATGTATTGAAATTATTGATTTGATTTCTTCTAGTTAAAATTATTGTTGCATTTATACTAAAAAATATCGTATGACAGTCCATAATTAGCTTTTAAAGCACTCGTAACGTTAAACTCGTTACTCGTGCTTTAAAAGCGTGATTATGCACTAGTGTCATGTCATAATATACTAATCTGTAGTAATACCATAAGAACTTTGAATTTATCGATACTTTCACGAATGCTTGTTGCATAGCGACGAAGACAAGTGTCAGTTTGACAAGCATTTCAATCACGACAGCCCGTAGGGCTGGAGTCGTTTAATTGTCAAAGTGACACGAGTCGAAGTCGTTATGCAGGAAGTATGAGTGAAATTATCGATTTTAATTCAAAGCTCGTATGGTATTTGATTAGATTATTTTACGTAATACAAAATGTAATTTATCTAAACTCTATTTATTAATTCATGTATAAATTAAGTTTTTTGACAGAACTATAGAAATGTCTATCCTTATTAACCGCACTTCCATGACAACGCCTAGTTATTCTACTATGAAAATTATCGATAAATTACCGCTGTAATTTCGAGTTGCTTCGGTAATACGTGAATCTGATTGGTTTATATTTGTTTGTGTAAAATAATCTGTCAAAAAATATTATTCATAATAATTATTCATCATCGTTTGATCACCTTTCTTAAACACGAGTACCGCTTTTATTACCTTCCGACAATTGAAAAAAACCACTGGCAACAGGTAAATGTGCGTGTATCCATTGTGAATACATCTATTTTGCTCGTGCAATATTTCTTCACATTTTATTGGCGATTTATATAGTTTCTTGTATGTAACACACATCAGTGTGTAGTGCATTTTTTGCTGCGTTAATGGCTGCACTTTTTGATAAAATTTGTTCGCGGCAGATATTTGATAGTAAGTGATTTATCTTTATTTTCAGTACTGTTTTTCCACTCTTTTTCAAACTGTTTTCTGCCTTTTTTTAGTGCAGTTTTATGTTTGTTTTCCGTACTATACAGCGTGCATTTATTAAGCGATTGGAATTACATTGTCCATATTCTGCTATTGTTTCTGTAGCAGATCGTTTCTGCTGCCTTTTTTCCGTTGTGTTGTCTTTGATTTGGCAAGTCCATATTAACATGACTTTGCTTTATGTATAACATTTAATCTCCTAACCACACCAAGATATATTCAATTTCCTGCAAACACATCGTAAAGTTGACCTTCGTAAATTATATAACGATTTACTTCATATTAATTGGATCTTTCTGGAGAATACCAACGATGTTAACATTGTTGTTGATCAATTTTGCACTATGCTATACAAAACCTATGATATTTTTGTTCCGAAATATTCACGTTCAATCTCAGTTTTCCGTCATATTTATCTTCTGAAACTCGATGCAATCTTGCAATTTCTGAAATGAAGAACGCTATCAAGATTGATCCAAAAGGGGCGTGACGATATGTTCACGGTAGAAAGGAAACTACACGGATACCTGGTAAACTTCTGGTCGAAGATGTTACTGTAGAAAATCCACAAGATATTGTAAATGCATTATTTTCAGAATCTTACATTAGGGATGACCAGCTTGTGCTTCCTAATAGTCTATCTCAACTACCATCGTTGGCCATTCAGCGGATAACCGAAGGTACATTGATGGATATTATGGCATCATTTCCAGACAAATGTACCGCTGGAGATGATACGGTGCAGATTTTTTATCCGAGAAATGCACCGTCCCTTGGCAACACCTTTCTGCAAAATTATTAATGTCGCGATTACCTAACGTGAATTTTCGGAAAAGTGTTAACGTACTAGTATTACACACTATATAATAGTTCCTGTGTTTGAAAAGGTGATAAGTCATAAATTAAAAGACATAGACCAATCTCTATACTTAGCAACTTTGCATACAGCTCTTATACTCTATGATATATGTATATCAACATAAAACCATTTATTGTATCTTACCAACAATTATCACTCGTTGTCGGACGCTCAACTGTCAGTAATATGGCTAGTTTACACAGTTTGTTAGAGAGACTTTGTATACTCAGGGACAAGTTGATGCAATTTACTTTTGGTTTTTCGCCCAATTTGTCTAAGTTAATTAAATCCTATTTAACAAGTAGAACTAATTATGTCTTTTACAATGGTTTTTCCTCCTCTGAATTCATACCTTATAGTGATGTTACACAGGGGTCTAATCTTGGTCCTTTATTGATTATTCTATTCATAAATGAGCTATTGATGTCACAGACATGCTCAGTTCTTACCTACGTCGATGATATTAAAATATTCTCCACAATTTCCAGTCAGGAGGATGCTAAGAGCCTTCAAAGGAATATGGATGCAATAGTTGATTGGTCAAAAGCTAATAATTTTGTATTGAACACTGATAAATGTCATTGTTTGTCCTTTACTCGGAAAACTATTCTGCAATATTCTAGTTATCATACTTATGGTCAGTCACTCGCTAAGGTTCCTAATATTAAAGATCTGGGCGTCTTTTTTGACTCAACATTGTCATTTAATTTGCACATTGAAAAAGATTGCTCGTGTGCCTCGCAAATGGCTGTTCATGAGATCCTCTAAGTATTTTACTTCTCAAGTTCTTGTACTTTGCATTTGTCTTGTCGAAGTTAGAATGTGCCACCATTATTTGGTTTCCTATCTATCCCTCGCAACAACGGCCATTAAAACGTGTTTGGCGTCGTTTTCTAAAGTTTCTTTCTATGAGGATTGATGGACTGTATCCATCTTGGACTACAGTTTACAATGATCTCCTTCCGGTTCATCAAATGCAGTCGTTGGCATAGCGACGTAGTGCAAAATTTGTACACAAATTGCTAAGCAACATGATTGACTGTCCCTGTTTACTGTCATGTGTATCATTATTACTACTACGTTTAATAAACTTCCAAAAGTTATTAGCATCGACGTTATTTAACAATGCAAGGCTACGATAGTTGCGATTTTAGTTGCAAACCTCGAGATAGTAAGTCTTTTTGTTTTTTCTGTTAATTATTTTCTGCTTTTACATTACTTTTATATGACATATACTCAGAAACATTAGAAGTGTTACACCCAGAAGGAGTAATTTATTCAACTTGATTTTTTGGCATCAAAATGACTATATTTAAAGCATGCTATGATAAACTTTTTATCATTGATACTTTTTGCGAAAAAAAAATCCCTTACTTTTCTTCGAAGAGATTTATGTTCATGAGAGCTGACTATATAGAAAAGTTTAATTGTTGCATGTCCGTCTACAAGTTAAGCGTAACCAAATGCCTAGAGTTCAAAGACGTCAAAACTATAACAGTGTTAGTGGCTTTGACAGGGGTAGAATCGTTGCCTATCGAGATGTTGGTTTGTCATATCGCGAAATTTACCGTCGTGAAGAAGGGAGAGGAACACGAAGAAGGCCACCTTGTCAACCGAGGCGTACCACAAAGCGTCAAGATAGGCGCTTCAGACAAGTTGCTCTACGTGACCGTTTTGCTAGAACGCGCCAAATTGCTCACCAATAGTTTGGAGAAGAAGGTAAACCTGTTACTATGCGTACACTATACCGCCGTATTCGAGCCTTTAGACTTTCTTCATACCGTCCACGATTGCTGCTTCTTTTGACTGCAGACCACTATCGTTAACGCTTGAACTGGTTCAGAGAACAGCAGTATTGGGAAGCAGAATGGCTTAATGTCGTCTTGAGCGACGAATCGCGATTCTATCTAGGTGTGCACGATGGCCGTAGAAGGGTACGACTCCGGAGTGGAGAGCGATGCGATATTATGTTTGATGTTGAGAGGTATGTACACAAGACTGTTGGAGTAATTGTTTGGGGGCCTATTGCTTATAATAGCCGATCACCACTTTTCTTTATTCGAGGCAGTATCACAGCTGTGCGTTATGTTGATGATGTCCTACAAACTGCTTTAGTACCTTATCTAAATAGTCGTCCACACGTCCTTTTTCAGCAAAACAATGCAGGTCCCATTTTTGATCATCGAACTATAGACTTTCTCCAAGAAGCAGCCGTTAATGCTCTGCCGTGGCCACCCTGTTCCCTGGATTTAAACCCCATCGAACATATGTGATATCATGTAAATGAGACTGTCCACTTTGCATCATCATCCACAAACTTTGGCGCGGTCAATCAACGAAGTTCAAGTTGCTTGGAACGAGGTACCACAAGCAGATTTCGACCATCTCATTTTGTCGATGACTTACTAAAAATACTGTTAAATAAACTCGTTTGAATTTAAATATACTTCAAAATAATAATAAATTAATGGCATGGTATACAGGGTGTCCGCGATATACAAAGCATGCTTTTAATGGATGATAGCTACAACGATTTAGAAACAAAAACATATAATACACCTTGCATCTGTAAGCGTAAACGAGAAAAAAAAATATTTCTAAAAAACCTTATTTGGTCAAACTGTACAAGAAAACTCATCCATATTGCTTCTTAAATAACCAAAAAACCATATCAAAAATTTAGGGTTGAAAATAACTGAAAACAACGATGAAAACGAACTATTTAATACTTTGAAATTGAAGCGTGGTGTCATTTCTCTTCCACCATACTGTACACGTTCAATAGAAGCGTTTCAATAGAAGCGCACATGCAAGCCAAGCATCATCTGTTTATACGACCTTGAACTTGTATCGTACGAAGTCAATGGCCATACGTTTTAAAATAAAGGTACCTTTGCGTTTTTTTTAATAATGTTATGACAATAAAATCGATGTTATGTTGAAGTTAGAGTGAAAAGGGCGTATTTAATAGCAGCCTCCGATCGGTAAATGAAAATTTAAGTTGAGGGAAAGTCGCATTGAACGAAAACAATGTAATTATTGCAATTATGTTATGGCGCTTTAAGCTCTTTCGTAAAGGCTTCTACAAAATTGAGTTCTTTTCTTTTATTTGTGATAAATTGGTGGTCCTAAAAAGAACTTTTTTGAGAGACAACAGAAAATGTATTACAGGAAAGATTCGATGTGTTGCCCATTTTCAAGAACACACGCCTGTAATCGTCGGGTAAATCTTGCACTGATCAGCTGCCGGTGTACAGTATGTGTCGAAGTTTGTGACATGAGAAATAATTTTTTTCTCGTTTACGCTGACACATAGACCCAAGGTGTATTATGTTTTTGTTTCTAAATCGTTGTAGCTATCATCCCTTAAAAGCATGCTTTGTATATCGCGGACACCCTGTATAAATGCCGGGTGCACTTACATACACGACAGACTAGAGTACTATAACAGAAATAGAATTACAGCTACCTAAAATATCTAAAACAAAGTAATCTCCTCCTATATTGAATGCACATTTTTAAACAAACTTGGTTCTTTATAACAAGCAATTCCGTAGTAATAAAATAAGATGTGTCAAAAGCGGAAGCAGCTATAAAACTAAAACTAAGATACCTATTCCTACATAGAACAATAACACAGCGTCTATATTACATATACGAAATCATAAACCGGGCAGACGTTCGCGTCCGGCGCACAGCTCACTCGAAAATAATATATCGGTATATTATTTATAAGGAGGCCATAACTTATTGTCAGACGGTACCCCGGTCGTCGTTGCTACTCTCTTCTCTGTTTCAGATAATTCCATAAGAACAATAGACAGTTAGTTATACGGTGCTGCCAACTCGCAATCTGTTCAAATTTATTACGTTCTCTCTTGACCCCGCGACTTCTACAGTGTTAAACGCCTCATTCGCGTTTGAATTACTTCGCCGTTGAAGAAAAAGATGATGCGCAAAGAAACGAATGGGTTGGAACGAAGAATATGGAACATTCTAGCTACGATTTAATTAAAAAAATCTCAAGCAGCGTGGTAGTTATATTAGAAATGTTGTTAATTAATTTTGAAGATCGCTTTACTGTTTTAAGAGATCGATCTTTTGTCTTAAACATACAAATTATATTGGATTTATAGACTGTTGTCGTCTACAGGAATTTATTTCCTCTTCTCGTAAGTGAATGCAAGATAAATTGCTAGAAGAAATCGAATAATAATTTTTTGCGGACTAAAGCTTTATCGAACAATTTTTAATAGATAAACGATGTACAAAAATACAAATAAAAATAATAAACGAACTCAAATAACACACAACTCACAGACAATACGGATAGTAATATTTTCATTATAGCTACTCTCTAAATTTAAAATACATTAAAAACTATGCCAGTAAATTAAAATATTCTGAATCATTTATGATCGCATTGTATAATAGAAACAAATAAGTACACAAAATATACGATATAAACTTAGACGTTTTGCCACTATTGTAAGTGGTTTTTTCAGGAGCAAATAATCTAGAAGATCGAAGTAAAGCTTTCGACAGTGTCTCATGAACTTCTGGTTACAAAGCTATTCTATTATGGAGTAAGGGGTACGACACCCAGACTCTTGACATCATACTTTACAGAAAGAAAACAGTAGTTGAGTGGAATAATATATTGTCAAATACACAGCTAATAACTAGCGAAGTTCCACAGCTGTCAATCCTTGGCCCAATACTATTTACAACGTTTATCAATGATCTGTCTACAAACACGACTAGCAGCAACGTGTATCTGTACGCTGATGATGGTTCCTTTGTGGTAAGAAGTGACACTACTCATTTGAAAGAACGAGCTCTAGAGAAAGTGTTGTCGGACACCAAAAGCTGGTGTGATGCTAATAAACTAAAAATTGATAAAGAAAAATGAGAAGTACCTACCTTTTTAGCAGCAGCCACTAGGAATCATACGGTGAAGTTACTGGTGGTCACTGGCGACGGTGGGCTCAGTTGGTCAGACCATGTGACATCGTGTGCTCCAAAACTAGCCACAGCGATTTTAACAATAAGGAAAATTAAACAAGTCGTCTCTCAGAGTGCCGCCAAATTAGCGTATTATTCCAACTTTCATAGCCTGGCTTTAAATGCTATTATGATTTGGGGGACATCGGCGGGAATACAAAAAGTGCTGATTTTGCAAGAACGCGCTATTAGAGCATTGTTTGGACTAGGGGCGCTTGACAGTTTGCCTGACAGAGGCTTGCCTTTTTATCTTATAAATCGGGTTTTCGAATTCTGCAAAATAGTCCTCTGTTTCTCCAATGACTACTTCATTTGCCCAGAACTGCTTTCAACCAAGCCATTTCTTCCTGTTTGGAAAAATAAAAAACCACAAGGGACCAAATTTGGCGTATAAGTTGGATGGGGGTAACACATTATACCATCACTCAACCACTTTTCCTGTTTGCCAATGAATGGGCCGGGGCGTTATTATGATGGAAGACCATTTTTTTCTTCACTAGGCAATGACCTTTTACTCTTTACGACAGCGTCAAATCGGTCCAATAAATTGGCAAAAAATCGTTGCTAGAACTTTTGCGGCTGATAGAATCATCTTTGTTTTCTTTGGTGCATGTTCGCTGGGAGAAACCCACTGTGCCGACTAGCTTTTGATTTTCAGGTGTAGTATGGATCTATGTATCCCCATCTCCTATTAGCGGTTTAGTGTGGAGTGAACCCGCAGTCGACCTGCATTTCTCAACATTCTTTTTGTCCAACCACGACCAGATCTCCCTCCTATCTAAATTGTTAGTTAACCCTTCCTGGATAGTTCGTCAGCTATTGTATCACCTTTAATATCCTCATGTCATGGCACCCAAATCAAGGAAATCAAGGAATTAAGGAATATTAAGAGACCGTTTACATTCCCTAAGTAGTTTCGACCTAGTTATCGAGTTCACACTTACTCTGATAGCAGCCTGGCTATCATTCATTATATTTATGTACTTATTCTTGCAACCTCCCTTTGCAATAATTCCTACACAGGTTGCACGAGCAAATACCAATGCCTGGAAAACTGTGGTATACTTAGCTATATCTTTTGTTAAGGGTTAGGTCCGCAAATGCCAGCTCCTGTGCCCTGACTGGATTTAAATCTGTTCGTGAACCAGTCGTCAGGAGCTGTAAAGTCCCTCCGTACCTGGTCTCTGCTCGGTATAGAGATTTTCATCTGTTCAGTAAAGATAATTTCAGGTGCCATAGGTACTGTACGTCAGCATTCGTGACAGAGGCTCATCCAGTATCGTTCCCGTAGTGTCGGTGTGCTCTCTAGCCCTGGTACTGGGATGTCTTCAGTTTGAGTATAGCCGCCATAGAGTCCGCTATGACAAAACAGTTCTAGCGGGCAGAGGTCCACAATGGTCTCCATATAAGCGGTTCCTGTACTGCTCATTGCTCCAGTGATTCCCAGCAGTGCTTGTCTGTAGATGGTGGTTAGCAGTGTATCATTCTCGGCTTTAACCCCCCGGTTGTACCTACAACTCTTGTGCAGCGCCAGAAAAGGTGTGTAGCCCTGCTCGTTACATTAGCTAAGGGTTTACTCCAATTCAGTTTTGCAGCAACAGTGACACCCAGATACTTAACTTCTTTGTTTAATTGTAACTCTAAGTTAAAGTTGAAGTATTATGTTGTATCGAGAGTGTATAAGGTAGCAATCCGGTTGTATTTGCAAACATTAACAATAATTTATATCACACAGTATAATTATAATCGACAAAATACACAATCCATAACTTCGTCCAGTCGGTTTTACAAAACACCAGACATACTGATAAAGAAAATTTATAGGTACCGCGCTTGTGCTGAAACTCTGCTTTATATGAGCTATCCTTATTATCACTTTAACCTATAACATCGAAAATTAAAACTAGACTGTGAATTGAGCGAAGGGTTAGTAAACATTTATTACTTCTTAAAACAAGAATTCTAATATAAATTTCATTAAATTGTGCTAGCTTTAAATTTGACTAATTTAAGGGAATAAATTCTTAATCGCTATTAGTAAAGTATAAACTAACGTATAGACAAATATTTTCTATCAAGAAACTCTCCTCTTATTTATGAGATTCCTTACTATAGTATTAAATTTTCCTGATATTTGTTCCACTTTTAGGTCAATTACAACACTCTAATTCGAATAAAGATAAAATTTATTCCAAAACCTTTACAATATAATTTGGTTTTCGTTACAACTTCGTCAGTGGAATGAAATTGACATTTAATTCGTGTCAAATAATAATAATAAATAACTGAATTTTATCTAATTAAGCTCTTGACTAGGTTTTTTTGCCATGTTTTTTCCCTAGTCCTGGAACAGAATTGTTAGAGCTTGACAAAAAAAATACATAGATATAAGGATCATTATTCTTATGATTATAAATTTACATTTCAAAAATATCTTAAATTGTCCACTATATTGCAAACATAATCCTATATATCACTGAATTTCTTTGTCTGTAGTAGAGCTGTTTTCTAGATCCGGATAATTTTGGATCCGGATAATTTACTATCCGGATATCCGGATCGGAGTGCTATTCGGATCCACTAACCGGATCCCCTATCCGAATCCTCGGATCCGGATCTGCTATTAAAAGAAGCGAATTATCTAGTACACTTACATTGTAATATTTGAAATAAAAACAATAATTGTTCTTAATACTACTGACACAAATTCAACAGGAAACGAACTATTGCATTATTTTTAGTTTTAATTGCGTTTTACTCATATAACTATAAGTTGAAACTCAACAAGATATAGTGATCGCTAAACTCCTTCATTCAATTAATATCAAACTATATAAT
>SMLS01063409.1:0-29110 GCA_004785975.1 Popillia japonica
CAGGAAAGTGCCAAGACAGGGAATCACGTTACATCATGAAAACGCAACGTCCCATACAGCAGGGACAACTGTTCAGCTTTTAGCGGAAAACGAAATCTGAATTATAGAACATCTTCCTGACTAACAGGATTTGGCGATGTGTGACTTCTGACTATTTTTTGAGCTCAAAACGTATTTGAGAGAGAAAAGCCAGAAGAAGACATTGCTATTGCCGTTAAGCGTTTTATTACAGCAACGCTTTTAAACTATGGAAAGGGATAATGCATTACTGTAAATGGCAATTACTTTGAATATATTTAAAACAAAATTCTAATCTTTTCTATTCTCAATGATTACTTATCCTTCGTATACCTAACACGTACTAAAACATGTCCTTTATTAAACACCAAAATATTCACTCGAATCCATTTATTTCTTTTTCCCCACATATGTATACACACTTACATGTATCTAACACAAATATAGTCGGATTTACCATTCTTTACAGTCATTGATATCTTTTCTCTAAACAATTTTTTTCTTACCGGAATTTAAACAACACATCCGCTCGTCGATGAACGCTAGTATGATGCCCCGAAGTGTACAGCGCCCGCAAGAGCCAAAACGAAAAAGCAACAGCGTTCGAGAAAGTTCGATCAGGGGAAAAAAAACAAGAAAAATATAGAAGAAGAAATCTCAGTCCGAGTCGCCTTTTTTATGTCTATATGTACAATGGATTCATGACATTCCAGTCAATTTATCTGTGTGCAGGGCAAATAATACTGGTCGCTAGTATGTGTGCTCTCGCCAAACAGACTTTAAACGCAGTTCAAACAGCTCGCTGAACGGCCCCGATGTTGATGGATGTCGTTAGCGTCGCTTTAAGTGCTAATGATTTGTTTGCGTAAAGTGTTCACCGGCCCCGGACCATAATATACTTATTACAGGTATTCGAATTGGACGTTTAGGAAGTCCCATTATTCGTTGAAATTGTTCACGGTAATCGTTCGCTCTTCAACATTCGTTGGTGTGATTTGGCTGGCAGTATGAAATGGAATCGTAGAAACTGTGACAACATGACGAATCACATATTTTCACAATTAGATAAAATGACTAAGCCAAATAAAATAATTACGTATCTAAACAGTCTTGAAGAATAACATTTTTAATTGGTAAAACAATTTGCACCCATCTTTTTACATATAATATTACTTGCTTATTCTCTCGTATCAATTCCTATTTTATCAATTTTGTAGTAAATCCCATTACAACTATGACTCGAACCAATTATTTTGGAAGCGCCATTAAATTTTACTATCGAATCATCTTCCTGCCAAAAATTGTGCACCAACTGATTTTTCCCAATTATTTGCACATATCCTGTACGATTTCTCAGAAATATCATCCTACACAAAATTAGGAATAGATAATTTGCTAAATACTTCCTATACCAGAACCGCACTGCCACCTAAAATTACCGACGGATATCCTAAATACTGTTGGTTATAGAGTAGCCGCAGCTAGTTGTATTTTGTGTTGAATGATATTAACCACTACTTATTTATAAATTTTAGTACAGGAAGGATGCTCTATTAGTAGTTTTATGATTTATAATAAGGCGACGGTACTATTACACCTTTATACAGGGTGTCTACTGAATAGTCTATGAACATAAAAGAGGTTAAAGCTAATGGCATGGAAACCGACTAGTACGATAAAATTTTTATCACTGAAGTGGAACAACACCAAAAGTCTCCTGTAAAAGAAGGTTTTTAATTGTTGATAATGCACCAACGCATCCCACCGAAAAATTGTTGGTAAGAGAGAATGGCCAGTTTACAAGAACGCCGAACGTCACAAGCTTGTTGCAACCAATGGATCATTCTGTTATCGAAATCAAGAAACGCCATTACAAAAGTGAAGTTTTAAGAAAACTTTTGGTAGAGGGCGCAGACGAAGCAGGGGTGTTGGTTAATCACAAAAAAATGAATTTGAAAGATTGCACATACATGATGGCGGAGGCTTGGAGCTTGGGTAAGGCAGGGAAGAGACCGGAGAAGACGCGGATGACTTGTCATTTAAGGAATTAAGAAACATTCTTTTGAAAACTCCTATATGTTCAGAAGTTAGTATTGAAGATGTAGAGGAGTGGATGGTGTGTGATTTGTCACACACTGGGTTTCTAATTCTAAGTGATGAAGAACTTATTGAAAGTGTGAGAGAAGAAAGTGTTGAGGAAGAAAATTAATTTAATGTCGAAGTTGAAGCAGACACGGGACCATCAACTAGTGGAGCGTTTGCGCTTGTCTTTGTTCAAAACATAATTAAAAAAAAGATATTAATATCAGAAGAAGCCTTGTTCTCTGCGAATTCCTTAGAACTAGAGTTAAATGCATAAAGAAGACCCTGGATTGCCTCACTTGTCTCAACTGCTATGACCCAAAACAAAAGCACCGATCAATTTTAGTCTGTGATAATGTGTGGGCTTCAACAAAAGTTGTTTCTGGAAAAAGCCGATACAAACAGTTGTGGCCGCATTTTTTGCTGGGCATGTTTCCTCCGTAACAGTGAACGAAAAACGTACTGTTAATTCAGAATGATACACTAAAGTTTGCTTATATCAAATTCTTCAAAATGTTTGCGGAAAATATCCAGGATGAAGAATATGTTCTCATTACCATGAGGTGCGGACTTGGACTACTTCTCCAAAAACTGAACAAATTGGAATGACCAAAACAAACAAAAATGGATTTACTATGGAGGCGAATACTTTGAAAAATTATAAATAAATCATTTTTGGTAAATGGATTAACAGTTTCAGCGGAAGGAAAACAGCCCTCGTATATGTATACGTACACTCATGAAAAGTAAAGATTTGACACTTTTAATACTTTGTTATATCGAAACTGTCCAATCTCTACTTACCATGAGTGTACATAGATATCTATGTATAAGTAATGCAGCCTACAGTTTCTAGGAAAAAATTAATAGCGATTTATTCCACGACTAAAGCTTTAACTTTACTGAAATTAACGCTAAGCAAAAGAAAGAACGGATACGTTTTTAAATCTTGCAAAACAGCCTGCTTTTATCGTCGATATTTTTGTTTTAAAGCGTTGTGTTAAACTGAATACCCGTTGACCCGCGACACCAAGCACGGCAGCAAGCCAACCATCAAATTTAACAACGGCAGCACGTTGTACACAACAAGAACCATGCATGGCAGGCAGGCATCGCGTCAATCCATTCACTCCGTTCATTGACGGAATCGCTGGATCGAGAATGGATTGGAGATTAACGGCGCGGGGGGCACGGCGACGTCATTAGCAAGTACTTCCTGTTCAATGCAGATCTCCCGCATCCGGTCGAAGCTGTCTCTTTTCCACCACAACCCGTACATTTACCTTATAGTGTTGTAGCACTTGTTCTATCGTTTAATTTTCTTCTTAAATTAGGGAATTCTACCGATAGAATTACATTGATGTAATATTTCCTTCTCTCTTTCTTAGTATCGATCGCAGTACTTGTCGTCCGCCAATGGCATTTAATTTCTCTATTAGGTCTAAGAGAAGCACGACAAATTCGAATTAATATGACAATGGAGCACCTCACGTCGGCATTCTCCAAGACAATGTCCGTGAAGAATGGTGAAGTGTTGCCTTCGCTTTTTTCTTTTTTAACACCCGGATGGTTTTTTAAGTCGTTGTATAATTTCTTTTTTCTGTGTTTGTTATTCAGAATTGAAAATAATCTTAGGAGCATATAAACTTCAATTTTGCTTTTAAGTTTCTACGCTACTGGTGTTACTTGTCTATTTATAAATATGCAGCTGCACTTATTCATTTTTAATACACCTTTCTTTATAACACATCACCGAATATCATAAGGTGTTTTTTTACAATCTCGAGCTCAATACGTCGAGAGAAAGAAGAACCTATAAATTAATTCGGTGCATGTAACTGTTACTTCGATCGCACGAGATAAAAGCGAAGCATTAATAGCGGTGTCAGTGACGAAAAAGGAGGCGCTGCGATTCGATAGTGGGCCGAAAAAAAAGACAAAATAATGGACGGAAATGAGGAGATACGAAAAAAATCCAATCACTTCCTGCGCTAAAGAAATCTCGCTGGATAGCGCACCAGTTTGATCGTTTCCTTCGTTGTTTTAGATTCAGAGATACGATTTAACTGAGTATGTGTGAGATGATAATAAATGTTTGTTAATCTTGTTTATTTTGTTTGCTATGATTTGAAATGAGTTTCTGTTATTTTTTATTCTTATGAGAAAATGATCGTAGTTAGCGTCTTTATTCTAAAAAAAGGATCTAAATACATATATATTTTGGGGGCAACATTTCCTTTACCATCATGCTCTTTTAATCGAGGGGGACATTACTTTTCAACAGAGCGTACATTGGGACAATTGATCCAATATTACTTGAATCAAATTAAAGACGACGTTATGGACAATGTTATCCAAATCTTGGAACAGTACTTTCTTATATTTCTGGGCAGGTCTTGAAGCTGGCATAAATCTTTGAGTATGTCATCCTCATACATCTACAAACATGTTTCATGTAATTCATACCCACCCTAATTATTTACAATTTTGTCCATCTACTCCGAAATACCGAAAAACATTTTGGATAACTTCTGTATCTGACTGTATCTTTTCATAATATGAACTTAATTATTTTCTTCAGTTGCTCAAATGTAATTGATAAATTAAAGGATACTGAACTTTTAATGTAACCAAAGAAGAGAAAATCTAAAGGAGTCTGAACTGTGGAGCTAGACAATCAACAAAACCAGCGTACCATTCGAACAAAAAAAGTGAAGCCCCATCTTGTTGTTCCCTTCACTGCCTTCTCTAGAATCATTTGTAAGCACCCTTAGTCATCTAGTCCCACCTTCTTGGGGGCTGTAGCTTAAACATCAGCTAATTCCAAGGTAGCTAGGTAGATAGGTAGGTAGTGGCACCTCCTACTGCAATTTCTTTGCATTTCCAAACAGTTTGGCATTTACACAGTCCAATTCGTTTACTCGTTTAAAGTAGCTCCCCAGAAGATTATGGCAGGCATATAAAGTCATGGTAGTGAAACGTTTTAACTGTTTGCTTTTTAAAAGCAAACATTTCTAGCAGCTATTTAAGAAGACATATGAGCATACATTTCTGGCGGGTTTCTTCAAACATTAGAGGGTGCATTGTTCAGTGTCACCTGAATGGCTCCAAATCTTTTAGGTTTATCAACGAGCCATCAATAAAGAAGAATCCTACAATGCTATCAGAAAGTATTCATGCCCATTGCTTTCCGCGCAATAGCGATAATTTTGCGCAATTACAGTTCCAGTCAATTCAAAAATTATCTCAACACTTAATAAAATGCAATTAGAAAAGCTTTCGTCAACCCCTTACAAAGATTCATCATTCGTTTGCAAAACTCTAGCTACAATCAAAATTATCTTCGTTCGGCTCGTGGACTAACTTTGTTAGGGACCAGAAATATGCAAAACTATTTTGGAAAACGATTCAACTGTCTTATATTTCCATCAGTCGAAATATATATCTATAAAATGCAATTAGTACAATATCACCATAGAATCTGGTGCATCTGATTTCCGTCGAGGACATCGATACGCCTTAAATATTCAGAAGCTAACATTGTGAAAAAAACAATTAACACAGCCCCAGGAAATTAATTTACTTTCAACGCAAAGATATTTTATATAAATAATTAGAATTTGTTAATGCGCATTGCTGTGCCTAGTTATTAAATAATTTACAATTTCCTTTACCTACGCCACTGTACATTAACCGCATCCGATAACGCCAAACATCTCGCATAATACACACAGATTCCGTACTATGGATGTGTATACATAAAATGTATCCAGGATATGGCTCATTAAGATAGGTGACTGCTGCTATTGCTTCTGGCTTACCCGTTCTTGCGCGCTTTGCGTAATCATTTTTCGTTTATTTGTTGTTTTCCTCTTCCGCTCTCACTTCACTCCCATTCATAAGTTTAGATCGACCTCTACGAATACCTAACGTCGTCGTTTCTAGTGTAGTAGTTTTTTCACCTTTCCGAACGGCCATTTCACGAGATGAAATGTCCGATTTGGACTCGTTTTTGCTCTTTTCCACTCTCTATATAGACATCTTATACATACATAATATATAGGCATGCTATATATATACAATATACTAGCGTAGCTCTCTTTTCCAGTTCCTTAAACGGTACTCAAGTCGTTGTCGAACAAATACAGATGCAGGAGGTAAACGGTCGTGTATGTATTTACACCTGATCGGCCAGTGAATGAATTTATGAATGAACTGACGTTGTCGGATGAGAAGGAGAGTGTAATACGCCAGATGAGACATTATACAGGAAGAGGTGCAGACTATCTCGCAGTTTGTTGTTGTGTAATGCCATGGACTGGTTCTCTGTGGCACAGCTAATTTTATCGAAGATGTTTAAAATTTGCTACAGCAGCGAAGTTTTATGTTCTTATACATTATAACAACCATTGGAAGCATATCGTAAACAAAATCTATTCGCGTAAATATATTCTAAAGATTAATTAAGCTTCTATTTTAGATCATTTCATATTAATGCACCTTAGTCCCCTGTACCTACTATAATAATAAATTTAGTTTAAACTGATAATCTAGCTACACATATGTATGTAAGTATCAAGATCAAAAGGTGTCAATAGCATGCATACGTATTCAGAAGAACGAATGACATACAAAACATTCTAACTGCTAACGTAAATAAATAAATTTTTGAATGACCACCAGGCTGTAGTAAACTTAATTGGACATAGCAATAATGGCTACAAACAATGTGCTATTATACATATAAGTAAAATATATAAATATAGACACGTGCCCAAAAAACAAATACAAAGACATCTACGAGTAGTCACTCCAAAACTAGCTCTTGATAAGAAGCAATATTTGAAGAACAAAAAGCGATTTAATTGGACATTAAATCTAACCTATTTCAGATTATCACTTCACCATTATAAATACATATGTGTTCTCTAGGCCCAAATAAACAGAAAAAATCATGATATCGAAGATTTCCACGGTCCGAGTCTCTATTATGAGGGTTTCCCGGTGTTGACCGTGTCATGGCTTGTAAAATATATATAGTACGAAAAAATACAAAAGATATACAATAAAGAATTCGACGTTCCGCCACTAATGAAACTGGCTTCTTCAGGAGCAAGAGGTGCCTGGGGGGTAGCTGACGATCACGGTAACTCGACGTGTAAAGACTATTTATGTAAGCCAGTAATCTGTGTTGGTAATTCCATGCATTTTCGTGTGAGTAAATAACATCAGACAATTCAATTTTTCATTAACATACTTTTAATTTATGGTGACGTAAATAAAAACCTGGTGTGGCCGCTATTCGAAGATTTCAGAAAAAAAATTCTAGCCAAAGATGACCGAATTGTAAGACGTTTCAAGCCATTAAAATATGTCTTAGGGAAACTGGCATTCTGTTCAGTTATCCCCTGATATTAGCACCTGAACTGCATGCTCGGTACCGATAAATCTGGCTTTACAAGAAATAGAGTTACTGATTATCCAAACACCCGTACTTGAGAGGAAGAAACTCTTCCCACATCTTTTACTACACATTATATTAAGATTCCTTTTCATGGAATGTCTGGTCTGATCTTCTACAACTTCACCAGCCCCTTTATTACAATTAACCACCACCATCTCTCGATCTAACACAGTTAATTTTTTTTTGTGAAAATAGATGAAACATGTGGTTTATCCTACGCAACAAGGGATTAGGTGTAGACTCTAAGATGCAGAAACAAGAATCATTCTGCAGCTATACGAAATGCAGAAGAAGTGTAAATCCGTAGTGCTAAATAAAATGATTGTCACTTTGAAATACTCTAATATTATTAGGATATTGGAAGCGGTCCAGCAAAATGTTATAAAACTGACACCCTGTATATATCAAAACCACATTGATAAAATCTTATACATACTGTATGTACAGGGTGGCCAGCTAAGAATGCAAAGTGCTGTATCTCGTAAACTATTCGTTCGAGAGACTTGCGGAAAAAAAAACTAGTACTAAAGTGGACAAAAGAAGACCGTGGAAAATATTGTCAGATTTCCAAGATGGCTGCCAGAGGACGTAACCGTCATTTTAAATTTTTAAAGTGATTTTTCACTGAAATCCACATAGTAATGTTACTAAAAAATATGTGCCTTTTAAAGCTGAGTTTTAGTCGAGCCATTTTTGTTTAACATTTTTTGACGTATCTATTAAAATAAAGTGGTGGCAGGTAATTTGATGTTTTTTTAAATAAACAGCTGTAACTCCGAAACGGCTGAACGGATTTTAACAAACTTGGTCTCGTTGGAAAAAGCATTTATTGTTCCATCAAACCCATCTTACCTATGATTTCTCTAATTCTTGGTGACGTCGCTAAAGCGCGCTTTTTGATGTAATAACAGAAAATTGCAAAATTCCCTAAAAAATCAAATGCGATAATACGACTTTTTTCCCTAAAAATCTAGTGAAATGATACCTAAATAGGTTAGTGAAAACGGTATCTCGATATCTTATTCGTGGCTTGAAATATCGAAGAAAAAAATTAGTTGTCATATAATTTTAAAAAAACGCTATTACACCGGTATATATTGTTTATTTGTCATTTTTCAAGATTCAATGATAGAATTTCATAATTTAATTAATTTTAAATACTAAAAGTATTTTGAGTTCAAAAAAAATTAGAAAAAACGTGCAGGAGCATAATAAGAAAAAAGAATCGATTTTGAAGTAAAACTAACGCGTCCTTCAATGTTCGAACTGTCTTGCCTCACAGTCAATGCAGTGTTGGAGCCGCACATGCATGGACATTGCAGCAGCTTCAATTTCTGTTCTTAACAGACTACAAATGGCCTCTTGTTCGAACCGCAACGTCACATCTATTGAAGTCTCCACATACTAATAATAATAATAATAACAATATCGGCTTTATATTGTGTGGTATCCTGGTTGGAACTATTATCCGCCCTATTTCTGCCTGTGCCGTGTTTTTTGATTTACTGGTAAATCAATTGCCAATTTTATTAAAAGATATGCACTTACAATTACGGCAATATATGTTTTTGCAACTAGACGGTTGCCCAGCACATTTCTGAAAAAATGTGTGAGAACATTTAGTTCTAAGATATCACCAGAGGTTGATTCGGCAATTAACTATTTCCTCGCCCACTGTGATCGCCAGAATTCACCTGTTCTACTATTCTAACTTCTATTTATGGGGTCGGTTGAAAGATATTTTCTTTACCAAATTCCACCAACTGTTAGAGACGACATGAAAATACTATAGCCTATTTGTAGCCCGTCAAGAGCAGGAATTGAAGCTGCTGTAATGTCCATCTATGAATCGCATGCATCAATGCATTAAGTGTGATGCAAGGCAGTTCGAACATTAAAGGACACATTAGCTTTATTTCAAAATCGGTACTTTCTTCTGATTGTGCTCCAGCACAATTTTTCCAATTTTTTGAACTAAAAATACTTTTATTATTTAAAATTGATTAAATAATGAAATTTTATCATTGAATCTTGAAAAGTGACAAATAAACAACAATATATACCGGTGTAATAGCGTTTTTTTTTAATTATATGACAACTATTTTTTTTTCTTCGATATTTCAAGGTATCATTTCACTAGATTTTTATGGAAAAAAAGTCATATTATTGCATTTGATTTTTTAGAGAATTTTGCAATTTTCTGTTAGAGAATTATAGAAATCATAGGTAAAATGGGTTTGATGGAAAATAAATGCTTTTTCCAACGAGACCAAGTTTGTTAAAATTCGTCCAGCCGTTTCGGAGTTACAGCTGTTTATTTAAAAATACATCAAATTACCTGCCACCACTTTATTTTAATAGATACGTCAAAAAATGTTAAACAAAAATTGCTCGACTAAAACTCAGCTTTATCTTTTAGTAACATTAACTATGTGGATTTCAGTGAAAAATCACTTTAAAAATTTAAAATTACGGTTACGCCCTCTGGCGGCCATCTTGGAAATCAGACAATATTTTCCATGGTCTTCTTTTGTCCACTTTCGTACTAGTTTTTTTTTCCGCAAGTCTCTCGGACGAATAGTTTACCAGATACAGCACTTTGCATTCTTAGCTGTCCACCCTGTACATATCAGGCTTCAAATTATTCTTTTATCAAATGGGCTGATAATGATTCGCCATTTTGAATATTCAAAATTTTTAACCTATATTTAGAGGAATTGGTTGAAGCAAGTCCTAATATTGTTTTTGTCACCTTCTTCCAAATGCCAACATTTTTATTATACATTAATCCCACAATAAACTAAATCTAAACAATTTAAGCTTTATTCACACATATAGGGTCGTGCATGGACTGTGCACGGACCGTGCTGGATCACAATGAGGCTGTGGCAATTCACATATGTGCGGCTGTGCATCGACTGTGCGCCGATCATATCGTGTTGCGAAAGGATGACCAGCTTCTCTTAGTACCATAGTCAATTTAACATAGACAAGATAGATTCTGACGAGGAAAACGTAATGATTGCTTGTGTCAGATATATGGTGCTTGAGGGTGAAAAGAAGGAAGGGAAATATTGCGTTTATAAGTTATGGATAGCGTAGGACGAAAGCATATTTCATACGATTTGTTACAAGTTAAAAGATGCTCCGGCAAAATTTTACAACTTGTTGCCCCTCAGCTAAACATTCTAAAACATAATACGAAATGGAGATGGAATATTGAACCGATTACGATAGCGCCTTTGATGGTTTGCTGCAATTCACAGCTATAGGGTCATGCATCGACTGTGTTGGTACCGAGCTGTCGGAAGTTGCTCTTCAAAGTAATCGAGGAGGATACGATCGCAGTCTAGTTGGTCGCTAGTGGCCGCTTTCATATAATTTATATGGAACAGTCGTTTTTGCGATTTGATTTATGTGTGAATTAAGCTTTACCAAGCAAAATAGCATCGTCAACACAGCCAAGCTCTTCGTCACATCAATGAAAGGTTCAAAATAATTAAACTGTCCCAATGCTATAAAGATTAGGAAATTCCTCAGTCGGTCGAAACCAAATGAATCAAATTTTTGAAATTGTGTAGAGGAGAGTGATTGGCAGTTAGATGCTGACGTTGGATCACTCTTGTTGTATAAAGGTCTGAGATGACCATGACCAGATGATGATACAAAATGACTAATCAATAACCTAAAAAATTCAATAACAAACTCCAATATGGTAACTGCTGAGTACAACAAAGTGTTAGTCGTCACTGCATAGATAAACACTAGATGGGCATAAATTGTATGATTGATTTTGTTCCTAAATGCCAAAACATATATTTTCAGAAGTTTACAGAATGTCATAAACGTTTATAGTTTGGCCTTATAGATTTTTTTCCTCAGTTAAGATAATTTTCTAGCATAGAAACGGCTAATTTGGATTATCGCTAATCTAAAAATATTGAACTCCTGCAAATCAATCTTTAAATCGTATTAAATTCATATTCTCGCTGATTAAGCAACCTTAAAACAACCAACTACTCTAATACAGCTCGAGAAAAGTATACCGGAGTAAGTGACCAAGTTCAGGAAAAAAATATATAAATTACATTTTCTAAAATTATTGTGCGGCTATTGTAGTACATTTTATAACAATATTTATTACTTCCAAAGATGGTAATCAGAACATAAATGTAAAGACAATAAAGAATGAGTAATTAAAAACACTATTTTTCAAATAATAAATTTGTGCGCAGGTAGCAGGCATTATTTGCCAAAAATTCACAAGATATAGATATGTATCGTACACAGATGTATATCAAACTTAGTATAACAATACTAAACGAACACAATAACTACAGGTCAGACATGTAGAGTTCGCTAGACTAAGCTTTATATACATATATTTCGTCGTGTGTCCGTTATGCCCTTGGAAAAATGGTTTTATCAGACGGCGAACAATACACAACAACAACAACGACATTACATCCGGTGTAATGACAACGAACCATCGCTCTGCAAACTATACCACGCGGTCATGAAAAAAAAAACAGGGTACTACCTATCTACAACATCAATTAGTGAGAGATCCACGTTGGTAATTTAGATGATCAATTGCAAGTTCCAATTAACCGACAGCGGTATGTTTACGATACGTACTATTAGGAGAATGTATAATAAATTGCATAGCAGTAATCAGGACCATTTTTTATCAATCGTAATCGGGACCAATTTACTTTCATTTTGCGATTTAAAAAAATAAAAAGCCAATGGAATATTTTTATTGTGTGGTGGCAAGTTGTTTCGCTAACAACGTCAATTTTCTAATATAAATCTTTATAATGGAATGAGGGTTCAATGTTCCAACATTTTTTGTGTCAAACGTTTTGTTATAGTTTGGTGCTCATCCTGGAAATCTGCTTGGCGAATTTTATGGTCTTCCTATGTAACTTTTAATATTGACAAATTAGTAATCTATTTATCGGAGATTTATTCGATATCTTTCGCCCAACATTTTTTCCAACATTTAATGTTTCTTTGTACTTCTTTCGTCAAATGCAGCTACAACAGCTTTCCAAAATTTCGATGCCTATAAAAATTACTGGCTGCAGGTCTTAGTGTGTGTAAATATGTGTCCATCAATGTTGCAACATTACCTCGCTGCCGTATGTAACGCTAGGGTGATGGTTAGATCTGAGGGATTGCTGCGGTATGCCAGGATAGTATTCAGGTAAACGCACGAATATTATGACCTTGTTTCGATCGGAGATGTATGCGTGATTTTATTGCTTTACATGCATTCGCTATTTATATCACTTAGGTATGTCAGTTATGTGTACTGTATATAAATAACACACTTACCTTATTTACGATTATTATTGCATAGCGCCAAGTGGATAAGACTGGTAGTAAGTTTGTAGTATTAGATACGTTTCCATATTTATAGCGCTGAGCGATGTACGCCGTGATAAATAAATGTTTTTATATTTTGAGAAAGACCGCTCGACATCTACGGATGTAACACACGCACAATTAAAATAATCTTTATAGATAGAAACCGAATCTACACTTGCACCATTACTAATTTGTTTTAATCTGGTTAAATCAAAATCATTGTTTGCAGTATTGCGTGCTTGGGCACGTCCGGCATACTTATTAAATAGAGCTCAACGCAATACACGATCACATTGCCGGTTCACGACTAACTAAAGTGTTTCGTTGCATCGCGTTTATACGCAGGTGCATATGCACTACATACGGTCTTGCCTTACCGCAAACTTCCTCAGCTCTAGTGATGATGCACTGCGACCTAAAAGATCTATTGTGTACTCTCGCTGTATATAAATATAGATAGTTGATTAGACAAATTCCTTTTAAACAGTGCAAGACGTCGGAAGGCCCCAGAGTGCGTAATTCTCCTTCTTCGATGTCATGTGCTCCTAAGTGCAAGTTTATTGAATTGCACAGTGCAGAACAGTTTGAAACTAGATGGGTGGATCTTTCATCCTCCTCCATACAAAATCTACATTCGGCTTCGTTCATTTTTCCAAGCCTATTTAGGTGTCCATTCAGTTTACAGTAGCCTGGCAGGATCACTGTCAATATACGAATATTGGTTTTGCTAGTTTATGCATTCTGAAGATCTCTTTTGGTTATATGTATGTTTCTAAAAGAGTTATACCTTGTCTCATACTGCGAAGATTCTCCCAGTATTTAGATTGTTACCTTTAGTGTAGAGTGTTCCTTTTACTTAACATATTCAGTTTGTCCAGATACACTCCAACCATCTTGGATCTGATAATATTTGAGTTGAACGCAATGATAGCTGCTTGACAAACAAACAATATGATAATCTCTTGTTTTTCATAGCTTCTGTCAATGTTGAACTGAACGCATCTTTGAATAGTGTCTATTTCGACCTGGAAAATAATTGAATACATTTCCAACCTTTCCAAATATTTGGTTCTAGATCCATATATCCCTATTCCTTTTCGCTCTGCCGTTTAGGTGTACCATTTCATAAAATTTGGTAAATCGTAGTTATTATCATATTTAACGTAATCATCTTCTGATTTTCTTTTCCATAGATAATTTTCCCAGGAAAAAAGAGAGACTACAAATCTTTTAAAGTCACGCAACAAAAAGTAGGTCTGAAGTCATCTGCTTTTGCATTTTGCAGTCAAATCTAGGATATGGTTAAAGTCCTATCATTAGCAAAGATTACTAGCTCCTGTAACATCCCAACTAAGTAAGCTACATACACACAAAATGTCAAGCAAAATATATAGATACAACAAGTAATAGAGGAGATGCAACACTTAATAAGCAGTATCATATGACCAACATGTTATCTAGATTGGTGACTGACACTTAAGAAATTTGGACACTATCTTCCTGAAGTCTTCTGTCTTGTTCAAATCCGGATTAAACACTCTACCAGCCTCCTAAACTCTGGGAAAGGGTTTCGGGCTAGACGCTAAATATAGCAAATGGTAAAGGATCTGACAATAACATGCATCGAATTATGACAAGAAGTGAAGGCCTCTCTCAATCCAGCTTCTTGGAATGCTGAAGAAGTAGATTGTAAATCCTTTCTTCTATGTAGATACTACAAATTGGCGTCTTCACATAATTATTAAAAGTTGGTATGGTGAGGTTTGTATAAATATGGATGTTCGGTATAACTTTTGAGACTCAAGAGTTTAGACTTAAGACTTGGAATTTGGAATTCCAAGGGGGAAGGAATCATTTTAAAGAACTCTAGGTGAATATTGGTCTGAGGAAGCATGCATCGATAATGGCCTTAAACTTTAAGTTCGAAGAGCTTTTTCAGTAAATGAATGACTACCTTGAAGACCTTGAACGCAGGAGCCTAAAGCGATATCAGTAAGTAGTTGGTTGCAGAAGGATTTCAATCTACTTTTTGGTGTGTTGATAAGGCATTAAGACCATTCAAAGATATCCTCGACCGAACACAGCAGACGTCTGCAGGGAAAAACGTCGTTTCCCGAGGAAGCGTGTCCTGGAGGAGAGTGCAATATTGCTGACAAAATGGAAAAATAACTCTCGTCTCAGGATAGAGTATGGAAGTAGGGAATGCATCTTCTTATAAACGTATTTGATCAAGCTTGTACGTACACTTTAAGGTACTTTTCAATTCTATAGTCTACAAATTAGTTGGCAATTAACCTATGCTACAAACTCCGGTAGTATTTTGTTAAAATTCAAAATAAAAAATTAGGATTTCTTTGCACACATATCAGTGCAAGAAACATAAAACCGCTAATATATTCTTTTATACAAAAAGCGAAACCAATTTATTATATCTTGTCACAATGTATTATTTATAAACACAGTTTTCAATATAATTACAGATAACTACAATTAGACATAAATGCGGACGCTAGTAATTCTGTTGCGAATAGTTTTTCGTTGCAATTTTTTCAAGCTTCTTCCTACAAGGAATAAAAAAATTGAATTCTTTGCTAAACGCGGCGTATTCATAATTGATACCTGTAGATTTATAAATAGATCTGCAATCAGTCTTCCTGATACAGGATGTGCATTAAAGTAAATAAAAATGAACTAAAAGTGACCATAATAAATCGGTAAAAATAGGTTCCACTGGTTTCAGGTTATACTTCTAGACATATATGTAACAGCTTAAGATGATCTTCCATTATAAGTTGTATCCACGTATGAGTGCACAATATGTAAATTATGATGAATTTGATAATACGTTGCGATCAGGTCTTGTAGCTCTACATGATTATAATTACGAGTTTCGTATTACCCTTTGGTAATTTCTTCTGAAAATCACTTATTATGCCAAACTTTACTGTACAAATTGTACAGTTCGCAAAACAATTATATCAATCAATCACTAATAGGTTGAATAATCACCAACTCAATCCCAATGGATGTAAGCATGTTTTCTATCTAGCATTACATAATCGTAGGAATATGTAACGATTCAAATGAAAATAAATTCATGGCCTTGCATTTAAAAATCTCGTCATAGTATCCTTCATTTTAGAAACAAGCGAATGAACACATTGATATTTTAAGAACTTCTAGGCAACTGTTTACATTTTATTTGCTCTTAGGTGGATTTTATTTCTAACGCATTATATTCTCTTGAAACTTTGTTGCAACACCAAAATGTTCTTCAAACCACATACATTCTTTCCGTGTATGTAATTTGATTTTAATTAATTCCCCAGCTAATGGACTTCGACTGTTTTCTATTCGAAACAACACGAAGAGTAAGTATACACAGAAAACATTAAAAATTCCTTTCAAAATGTTTTACGATCCATTGTTATACTTTGAACATATAGTTTATTGTTTTACTTCTCCACTTTCGTGTTTTTAACGTCTGCACCCGTCTGCGCCCATTTCACTCGACCATGACTCGTTAATGTCAAAAGGTTATATAGAATAACACACAACTACACATACAAACACGAAAAATACCCTCACTCACACGTACACAAGCAGAATTCCCGAAAGTATTTGTCTCTTTCTACACCTACCAGTCACTGTTAATGTTCTATATCATTCGCATTGTACCTATGTACACGAAAACGTTAATTCCATCTTCCTCGCACCGAATGGGCTCTGCCCGGACTCTGTCCGGAATCACCGGACCGTAGATCCGCGGAGGACTCCTTTGTGCACCTTCTCTCGTGTCCCAGTCCACTTAATAACAACGATCTTCTATAAGAAAGAAGAGAAGGCGTCCAGACGAAACTGTTTTACTAGACTGATGTGCGTTTATCTTCGCCCTCGCTCGCTGTCTTTATTCTTTTACGGATAGTTGTTTATAACATTCAGTTAGCGTCACATTCTTAGGCGTCCCTTAGTAGGCTACCCTTCGAATGTATGTATAACTTTCATCCGTAATAATGATGTACAAAGAAGGACGGTGACTTAATTAGTAGCAGATAATCCCTTCCGATAAAAATAATTGCTTTATTATAGTGTTTAGTGTCCCCCTGGTTTTTGGTTACATAGTACAGTAATAAGTTCTGTAAAAACTACACTAAATTGTTCTTTAAAACTTTCATACAAGTTGGTAGATTCCATTCCTTCGCGTACCTGCCCTACTAGATTATCATTGGTAAAGCATTTCTGTCGTTTCCGGTGTTACCACAAATACAAAGTTGCATTATTTAAATATAAATATAATTTCATTTTGGTTCGCAAATGGACTTAATCATTCTTATTCCACGATTGCCTTTGCTGATCTTAGGGAGGCCATGCCTGCCATGATTGCTAATTCAACATACTACATTAGGTAAACTATGCTTCTATGAACTCAGTCATTCAACGCGGACACGCTGTACAATCCTGTAGAAGCGCTGTATATACGGCCTCCCTATGACTCATCGCTGGCAGCTGGCCTGGGCTGTATAATGCACGTGGTGTACCCGCGAAATGGCGCTACCCCTTTAGATGCGCCCCAGGACCTCTGTTGATTTTGACCTGCTTTTCGTTGGTGTTGGCCTGGTTTTAATTGGTTTTGACCTGATTTCCAAGTTTGCAAAACCAAGAGGGATCCTGGAGATCATCTAAAGGACAAGCGCCATCTCGCGGGCACAGCACGTACACTATACAACCCTGCCCAGCTACCAGCGATAAGTCATCGGAGGGCCCTATATAGTAGGAGGCCGTATATAGTGCCTAGCTTATACAGCGTGTCCACGTTAAGTGACTGAGCTCGTAGCGGCATAGTTTACCTACTTACTATCTAATTTTGGCAAACGGAATCCGTGTCTTTAAATATTCTTAAATTATAAATATGTAGATCCTAAAATAATAATAACAGCATAAAAATCGCAATTATCACCAGGAAGATGGTGACTGCTATTACTATGCGGTGAAGCCAGCGTCAGGAAATAAAGATCAAAATCAAGCTAAAAAGCGCTACCTAGACCTACCGTCTTCGTTGGAACTACTACGACCGCATTCTAACGATTTATTTAAGTTCAATGATTCAATGATAATTTTCAATTGCAGAAAAGCCATGCTTTCAGTTCCAAGCCAAGCAACCAACAGAACGATTGATGACATGGTTTTTAAAGAGATAAAAAAACAGAAGATTTCATGGTCCTTCAATCACGACAAGCAGAATCGTTTAATGACAGACCTCAACTGCTCCTAAAAATTGTCATTCCCAGATTAAATTTGGCAGGTAAATCGCTGCTCGTTACACAGCAGAAAAAATGATATGCAAGCTTTTTTACAAAGAAGAAAAATTGATGTTTTTAGCACCAAGTATTTGTTGAAAAATATTAGGACATATTAGGTGTAGTGGATGTACTGATATTGGAAATAATACTCATTATGGTGAAGACACAGGCAAAGAGTTTTTCCATTCAAAAACACCTACCACATGACTTTCACAGATGACTACATTATTGTATTACAGTCATTGCAAAGAGCAACCAGCTAAATTTTCATGAATGAAGTTGAATTTAGTTACGAGAATATATAGAAAATTTTGCAGAAAAGAACTACACATGTTGGGACGCGAGATTCCCCGATTATTGATTTAATTATTTCAGAAGCAAATACCTGACCTGTCAAGAGAAAGTTGAATCTTTTGCAGCAACATGAATATCTTTTTTTTGATCCCTTAGGGAGTATGGGTGAATCTAGGTTTACCAATATGATGATATAACAGACCAAAGAAATAAACGAGGAATGAAAGCACATCGAGTTACCTTCAGTATTGGTAAAACTTTTGCAAGCCACCGTAAGCTGGACTATATTCATTACTTCCTATTACTCTGTGAATTGTTGAACAATTTCGAATATTCTAGCCGACAAAGCACCTACTTGTTCACATCAAGGCAGAGTTGAAGAACCAAAGCTGTATGGCTTCGAAATTTTCACCCCCCACAATCGCGTATTGCATCCACTAAAAAAAAAGAAGCAGATCCTAGAAATGAAGCGCCTGTCTCAGAAGAAATGTTTAAAAAGTATAACGTGAGGTAAAAGTTGATCTGCGAAAGTCCACTAAAGTATAAGAAAAGATTTAAATCTCGAAAAACATATTTAAAAGCTTAACGTCTAATTATATACCTAAACTTCTTCTAAAAAAGATGTTCAATTGGGGCTCAGACGAAGTACTAAGCAAAAACTTGCTAAATTATAATAAGAAATTGAGAAACAAATGTTTGGTCCCAAAAATTCATCAGTAACATACAGTGATCCTATACCTACACAAAAAGATTACTTTCTTTATTGTGGTGTTAGTTGCAACTGTTTCTGAAACTGTAATGGTTGTCGTTGCTAGTGATACTCTTATTACTAATCATTAATCCTTAGAAGTATGTTCTTATATGTCATCTAATAATTTCATTCATCGATACTGATGTTACCTATTACATTGATCTATTAGAAGAACTTTAAAAAGATTCTTGTCTAAACACGTAAGAATACAATTTTTAACAAATCGACAATTGACCACTGCATGTTATGTGCAAATCGACAGGTATGCATGAAGATCCAAGTACCTAGTACTTGTGGAGAACTAAATTATAACTCTTTCTATATTATTGTCCTACTTCACGTGAGTCCATCAAAAAAGCAATGTTGATGCGGTGCTTGCCAGTAATACACAATGTATGTTGTGCGTACAGCCGTATGCTTACTTACATAAACGCAGTCTACGTGTGGTGGGTGGCACACCTGTAATGCTTTCCCACAGTTTTCATAGCCACCTGCGACCGGACACGCTTCAGGAAACAAAAAGCGCGGGAATTCATTTTATATTTATTGAGTCGTCGGATAATCGAATTTATGCGTTTTCTTCTTTCATATTATGGTGGTACGTTTCTAGTTTTTGCCCAATATGCTCGAAGGTAATTCGCAAATAATTACCCGAAACCTTCACACCGCATTAGTTAAAACGAATATGTACGTTTATGTTTAAATATACCCAATGTTAGTTTGTTATATCATTAAGATTGACGGATTAAATAGTTTTATAATGATAGGATTTAGTTACTACATACAAGTACATTTATAATACTTCTTGCAAATAATACTTTCACTTAATCACAGAACCACTAGGTAATCAATGTCTGAACTTGTTAATAAGATTTTAAAATAATGCATAATGTGTACAGAAATAATTTAAGCCAAACTAGCAAACTAGGTTACAATAACTTTTTCATTTCGTATTGTAAAATCAGAATGTGGTCATTTTAAAATAAATGGCAAATAGAGAGTACTAAAGTTTATCGTAACCAAGAATGTTGTCCTAGAACAAGTGCAAAAAGGCGAAGAAAATTAGAAGCAATTAACTAAAATTGCTAAACTTGGAGAACGATATTGAAGATACTTTGCAATTCCTGATAATGAGAGCATCAACTTGTTTTGAGCCCTTTCGGCCTCATAGTCGCTTATAAGCAACTTTGATTTTTAGTACCGTTTAATTTAAAAAATTCGTTACGAATTCATTAAAGCACTTACAGCGTTGGTTGGTTAAAGTTCTTGGAATTAAAAAAACATTCAAAAACTATCAACAGCATCACAATCAACAGAACTATGTTGCATTAATCAGTGTGGAGTCGAGAGAAACACATGTGTTCAAATTTTAGTGCAAAAAGTAAAAAATAAATAAAAATGCCAAAAAACATAATTAAAAAAAATAAAACGCAGTTCTAACAAAAAAGGATTAAATTACAACTAAAAAAAAGTAGAAGTTAACAACACTTAATTGTTAAACAGCAATATTTTTCTGTTTACTGAAGTTCTTATAAGCAACTTTGGGCAAGAGTGGTGCGAAAGCACTAACATCAAAAATATGAATAAACCACGCAAAAGACTTTGTGCGGCGGACATAGAAGCTGTTCTAGAGTTTGATTTGACGAATCTTTTGATTCTGATGATGAGTTTTTGGAGACTGGTTTGAAAGAAATTCTTGAGAGGTGCAGAAATTGATATAGGCCTAATAGAAGAAATCACCAATGATGCACATGGTGAAGAGAGTCCAAATCGATATAGCAAATGAATTGCTGAATGCTGCGCCATCGTTTTCGAGATCAGTGCAAAGAAAAAGAGGAAGATCTAGTGAAAATGTCTTGGAACAAGAGGATAAAAGTCCAACACCGTCCTCTCCGTCTTCTTTAGCTTCTGCCAGCTCAAAGCGCCGAAAAATTAACCATGATCCATCGAACTCCAAAAGATATGACGAAAGTGGTCATTGGGTGGTTTGGGGAGCAAAAGATCGATGCCGCCTCTGCAAGAGGGGAGCTCCCCTATTAAAATGTGCGAAATGCGGGGTGCACTTATGCTCAAATACAAGCAAAAACTGTTTTTTGTCCTACCATACTTAATGTATTTTAATATTGTGGGCATACCTAAATAAAAGTTTTTCGAATAAAAAATAAATAAAAAAAGTTTGGATTCACTTTTTTAATGCCATAAACACTTATTCTTAACGGCCCAAACTTGCTTATAAGCAACTTGCGATATCTAGAAATCGGATAACCTCAAAAACTCTTAATTCACGTCTAACAACTAAGTAAATTTTGAAAAAAATTTCTTGGACAGTTAGTTCAGAAGCGGAGCTGAAAAGGTTAATAACAATGTACTGCTACGTTCTATGCTGAATTAACGTCAAATGCTCGAACTGACAAGAATGTATGAATAAGAGTCTTAATGAAAGAAACTGAAAAATAGAACATGTTCTAAAGTTAACAGTTTAATGCTCATTAAAACATGGATTAAACATGAAGAGTATTTATACAGAGAATGGATTCAGTTGTTGAAGCATCAAAACACATCAGTGTGGATACTACTTTAGTTACTATCTCAGAGAATATTTGCACGCTTTAAACGAAAGCCAGAATTTATTTAAAAAGTTTCAAAAGGAAATGGTCGCGTTATTTGTAATAAAAAGTTTTCAAAAAGTTGGGAGTGTACCTAAATAGTATTTTTTTCTCGGACAGCCATTTATGAAAGATAAGAGGATAACTATACGAAACCACATTAAACATCTTTTTAAAACAATTAGTTATCAAAATGTTTCGTTTTCTTTTTTTCAATATTTTGGAAAATATAAATGATAGAAAAGATAACATCCTGAGACAATGTTCAGAACAGCCTGAACTAACCTTTAAAATCTTATGTTCTGAAAAAGGACAATTCTTCCTTCTTCTTCTTCCGCAATAATTTCAAACAATATAGAAGAATTTCAGAATAATCTGGAAAGTTCTAGATAAATTCCAAATTTTAAAGAAACAACTTTGATGCTTTTCCTCGAACAATTTTTACAACAATCATCACCTCATAATCATTGGGTAGAATAACGTGGATAGGTACTAGTAATATCAAGGTGCATCTAACAACTTTAATTATTACCACATTCATTTTCATATGCACAGCCATTTGGTGTGAATTTTATAAACTTTCAAATATTGAACACTTAACCCTTCTCCGTTGAAGCATCGTCTTCAAAATATCATCCTTAGTAACGGTATTACCTGTGCTAGCAATGTTGCTGCATTTATTTCACCAACCACCAAGCTATAGTGTCATTTGCAGATCTTTCTTTTTTTGGAAATAACAACCAGTTCCTAATTCGGATATATCAATATCTGTCTTCTGAACAGTACTAATATGACTGCTCAATACTGGATGACAAATTTTATGTAAGTTTGGCTAACTGAAAATATATATTACTGGGCAAGAATAGCTAAACAATTCCAAGAAATATTACATATGTATGGGTTATAATAGTAGTTGAAAATAAATATTGCGCTGTCAGCAGCTTAGAGGGATTATTCGCTTGAGCAAACAGTATAAATTAGTAACGACCGAGCTTTCTGTCAGATGCTGTTAGAAATCACATGTAGGTTCTGTCAGACTATTTCTTTAAATTCACTGAAATGCTAGATTTGAAAAAAGCTCCAGAATTTTGCAAAACATTCTGAAAAGCTTGTAAAATGAAAGAATACCAGAACTTGTTCCAATTTCAAACATGGTTCAACGATTTAGAAACCAACGCTTGGATACATCAAAACATATTTTCCAACTTACTAATAAAGGATGCTAAATTTTGTTGGAACATATTGACCCAAATGTTTATGTCTTTGAAAAAAGTCACACTGATTTCTAGGTTTGTTGTAGAACATTCGACAATATTGTTAAATAGCTTAAAAGACTAGTAAAGAATGGGGGATGCACCTGCTCCCTAAAGGCAAATATCCTTACATGGTATATGGACGGATAAGGGAACAGGTGCAGGAGTATTCGGATCAACACCAGTATCTTCCAACCAGAGATCAATGCTATTGGAAAATGGGCCCAACAGAATCTTGATAGGAACTATCGGAAGCAAAGCATTGCAAGTTTCTCCGACAGTCAAGCAGCCATAATGGCGCTGGGTTGTAACACCATCAGATCGAAATTAGTGGGAGTGCTTAGAGAAATCAAGCAATCTAGGCAGAGAGAACAGAGTTGCACTATGCTGGGTACCAGGACCAACTGGAACTAGTGGCAAAAATAAAGCCAATTTATTAGCAAATAAGGCTGCCACAACATCATTTGTGAAACCGGAACCATTTTGCGGAATAGGGACGAGCACCTATGAAAGAGAAGTCAAGGCCAGGGTGCAGAAGCTCAGAGCAACCTTCTGGGAAAATTTTCCTGGTCTGAGACATTCCAAGGTATTCCTTGGAAAGTTTGCTAGAACTAAGTGGGAATAATCTAGGTCTACTTGTGGGTTTTCTCATGCCACTTTGGGGAACACATGACAAGGACAAGTATGAAACACAATAGCGACTGAGAAACACCCTCACCCGCACCCCCAATTCAAATTCTAATTCTAATTCTAGTAAAAATGGGAAAATTTGAAACTGGTTCCAGATGCAAACATTTTTTCATGACTTAGAAATTAAAGCTTAAATACCGCGAAAAAATTGTTCTGAACATTGTTATAAAGTGCTATACCCTATTCTTTCGTAAAATATATACTCATTAAAGGCGCCAAAAACCTAGAAAAAGAAAGATTCCAATTGAAAAGAGACCAGAAGGAAGGAGAATGTTGTTTTCCTCAATTAGTTTTCTGAAACAGTGCATAGTAGAAGAGCAAAACACTACAAAAACGAGCAGGCTTTTATAAGCTTTTAGCGAAGCATCTCAATGTTTGTAAGTTGTTAACTTTACGCAAGTGTAAGTAGTAACGGTAGAATTTATCCCTAGCTGCGATATGAAACAATTTTCTCGATACACATAGATTAATTTGAATTAATTTCAATAAAAGCCTCCTAGAACATCTGTAATATCCGATACACAAATAATTGTAATAAACTTAAACACTATACGTACGAGTACAGAACATATTGGTTAATTGGAATATATGACCGAGTCCATGCAGAAAGCAATTATCTAATACGTAATTATAATAACAACAAACAAGAACGTCCACGATCTGGTCGCCCATTAGAACATTAGACCATGACAGTTTCATAATTGCCTTATTTTACGTTTACGCATCATTACCGTGACCATTCGCAGGCATATTCGTCTATCTTCAACCGCATGAAGACAACATATCGGCGGTGAACACGTGTGTGTTAGTACCGGAGTAGCATGCACTACATTCGAGCGCTTACAGTTGGGACTGTGTGACCGCTCATTACGTGTAAGCACGCTACCGTCCCAATGCAACCGACCATCTCATCGTCGCACGTATATTTTTGTTTTATTATTAAGTGTATTAAGGAGGTGTATTATGAACCGTGGGAATTAAGGCCGCTAAGGTGGCAGTAGCCCCTGAATAAATATATGTATGTATATGTGAATTTGATGCGCAGCTGGTTTCAATTGTTTTTATCGTTGTCATCAGAGACGATTCTGAATCATTATGTAATAATACTCGCAAACAAACCATCATTAATGGCTTACCGTTCTAGTTTTTATTCCAAACGTTTTTAAATAAAAACCGAATACGGAAAGCTGTTGGAGTTCTTTAAAATTTTGTTGAATGCCGTATTTCTTGCGTTGATCCAAATCACCATTCATTCTATTATTTCGTAGTAGTTTTGTAAGTACATGAACCTATCATTATTTGTCGGAGTAAAAGCTTAAACGCACTATTTTGTCCACAAATATTTGGATAAAGCCCACAAAAAGTCTCATCCATCAAATCATCCACTATGCAACTGAGGATTTATTCGTCTCATGACTTGTCAAACCGCATAATATTTATTATTGCACGGACAACCTGATGAATCTTAGTAATAGGAAACCAGTCATCGCAAACCACTTAAAGAATGAACAAGCTTTCCCAAGACTATCAGATCAAAGTGCCCATTAGTCATATTCGTATAATATTGATTTTTCTAGGTGGCGGCTGGTAAGCAGCTTTGACATACATAAGAGAGACTAAAAATGTGTCAAAATAAAACTAGAAGTATAAGAAGAAGTATGTACAGGTAAATTGCCGTAGCGTGGCGAGAGCAGGGGATGCGCAGTGGTTTAAAGGTGACCTCCAATTGAAATAGTGGCAGTGGTGTTCATTATGAGAAATAGATAATTTCTAGAAATGTTAATTGCATTTCTATATCGTGAAAATACTTTCGTTACAATTATGTATATCTAAGATAAATATATAATAATAGTTAATCTATATATATATATATATATATATGTGTGTATAGTTGGTTTCTCGGGTATTTCCCCGCGTGTCTGAACGGCTCCCACAAGAAGAACCATAGAACATAGAGACACAGAAATTGCTACTATTCGGAATACTTTGATCGCCAATGGATATACACCCAACACTATTAACAGGACTATGCGAAACAATGACAACACTAAACGAGAAAAGAAAAATGAAAACACAACATCAAAGGCATTTCTACCTTACGTTAAAGGCACAACCGATAAGATTGGGAGGATTTTGGGCAAACACGATATAAAAACAATTTTTACAACGAACAAGAAAATCAGTGGAGTGCTAAACAACCCAAAAGACAAGATTCACTTGGAAGATCAAGGTGTTTACGAAGTTCCATGCAAAAATTGTACAAAAACTTACATCGGGCAGACCAACAGGCGAATAAGTGTGAGAACGGAAGAACACAAGCTAGCCGTGAGGAACAAGACAGCGACTTCATCGTTAGCTCAACATGTGATAGAGACCGGACACGCCATAGATTTTGAAAACACTAGGACCGTAATGAGGAGTACACATTTAAGAACAAGGACTGTACGAGAGGCCATAGAAATCGACAGGAGGCCCAATAGCATGAACAAGAGAGACGATGCGCAGCGTTTACCGATGATATGGAGGCCACTACTTAGGAATCGATACTTACCACCACCGATTCGGACAAACACAGTAGTACGTAGGATGGCTAGCATTGACATGCAACGAGACAACAGCAGAGGTCCCGTTACCCGTAGCCGTGCAGCGTCCACGGTCCGGCAATCAAACGCCGACTGACGGTCTATTGCAGCAGCGGCGAGAGGACAGGAGTGACATATAACCGATCGCACACTCGATTACAGCACAAACTTCAGACTTCAGATAATGACGAATGAGATGTCGTCGAAACGTCAAGTTTTAAATTGCAATGGTTCTTCTTGTGGGAGCCGTTCAGACACGCGGGGAAATACCCGAGAAACCAACTATACATTTTACAACCGCGAGAACATTAGAGAACACATATATATATGTATATATACACCGTGTCCAAAGTTATCGGTGCACTATTGCTATCTTAGTTATTTCTGTAACTACGATTTTAGTTAAATGAGCAACTTTTTAGTGTTTTTAACGCTGATTACTATGGAGTTCTTGAACAAAGAATTGAATAACGCATTCCCGAGAAATTTCGAAATTTATATTTTTTTTTAATGGAACTCCTGTATTATTTGTACATATTTTGGATCATCACAATATTTTGAACAAAAAATGTCCATTACATAACTATTCTTAACCTAAAAATAAACAAATGAGAAGCGTTCAAAGTTTAAAAAAATTATTAACATGTAATTCTAAGTAGGTGATGAAAAATCATAATAAAATATTACGTTAATAGTAGAATAAAAACAACAAACGCAATAATCAATATAATTTTCCTTTTGTATTACAAAATTTTGCCTAAGTGTGCTGTTCAATGCATTTCTCGGCTCTCACGATAACGCTTTGTGTGGCTTTTTTTGCGATTAATAAAGCAGTTCTGTTTGATTTTAATTGTCAAAGACACATTATTAATAGTAGACTTCTTTCACTTTTAGGCAAAACAATAAGCATGTGATACGCTCATTTACGTTATCAAAAACGTATAGTGTAAGTCTCTTTCGCACGGTTAGTTATCAAAATAGTTTATTAAGAATAGTCCGTTATTTGATTTTGTGTTGTGATGTGTTCTCTAACGCCGTTTACGCATTCAGAAAAGTGTGATATGCTAGAGGCATACCTGATTTGTAGAAAAAGTGCACGTTATTTTGAAAACACATATGTGAATCGCCACCAAACCAGTTCTATTTTCTAAGATTATATAGAAAATATCAAGTTAATGAAGATACATATTCTATGGTCTGATGAATCTAACTTTTCAAATTCAGGTATTATGCATAAAAATTTTGCGATCAAATTAATTTAATTTGTACAATTTAGGAATGTGTAATAAGAAAAATCAACATTATTGGAGTAGAGAAAATCCTCTGAGAATAGATCTGTGCAATTCCCAGCACTGGTTTAGTTTAAATGTGTGGTATGGATTAATGGGTAACACAACTCTAGGTCCCGTTTTCTATCATGGTACCTTAACTGATGACCACTAGGTTGGGTTTTTAACATAAATTCTGAATGATCTTTTAGATGATGTGCCACTGCTTCATAGGCTTCGTATTTATTTCCAACAGGATGGGACACCCGCTAATACTTTCGCTAATACTACTAATTTGTTAAATAATACCTTTCATCAAAAATGGATAGGAACCAACGCGCCTATTCATTGGCCTGCACGCTCTCTTGACTTGACACCTCTCGATTTTTATCTTTGGGGTTTCGTGAAGAATGAGGTTTACAAGCAGCGACATCCAAATGTGATGGAACTTGAAAATAGTATTAAGCAAACGTTAAATAATATTTCTGGTCGAACTATTAGAAAACCCACACAAGGCGTTATTGCGAGAGCCGAGAAATGCAGTGAACAACACGGCAATGTCTTCGAGTATTTGTTGAGTTAGGCAAAATTTTGTAACACATAAGGAAAATTATTTGATTATTGTGTTTGTAGTTTTTATTCTACTGTTAACGTAATATTTTATTATGATTTTCCAACGCCTACATAGAATTACATGTTAATAATTTTTTAAACTTTGAACGCTTCTCATTTGTTTATTTTTACGTTAAGAATAGTTATGTACTGGACATTTTTTGTTCAAAATATTGTGATGATTCAAAATATGTACAAATAATACAGGGGTTCCATCTAAAAAAATTATAAATTTCGAAATTTCTCGGGAATGCGTTATTCAATTGTTTGTTCAAGAACTCCATAGTAATCAGCGTTAAAAACACCAAAAGATTGCTCATTTAACTAAAATCGTAGCTACAGGAATAACTAAGATAGCAATAGTGCACCGATAACTTTGGACACCCTGTATATATATATAATAATAGTTAATCTAAAGAAACAAATAAATGTTATAACTTCTAATATGCAAATAGTATATTAATGACAGGTATCTAATAAACATAATCATAAATTCTTCTAAATTTTAATAGGTTCTTAATTAAAGTAGTTATCCGTATGGATAATACTGGCTATATATATTTGCTAGGCGCTGCAATCTTCTGACGTAGTTTTAATGTAACTAAAAACAAAGTTTTAAGTAGCCAAACTCGTGAAATTGTTTTTAACGTGTTTAAGTATTTTTGCGAAGTTGAGGTAGAGAAGACTTGCGTAGAAGTTAAAAGTTTAGTGAACAATGCAACTGGAATATCAGTGAGGACTATTCAGCGAATAATCAAAAAAGGAAACGGTCAACCAGAGGATATTCACAAGCCCTTATTTTCCACGCCGAATAAAA